>JAQGDG010000209.1:0-249345 GCA_029844215.1 Przewalskia tangutica | reverse complement strand
TTCTTGTTCCACTTATTGTAATTGGAGATTACGTATTTGTGAGAATATATAGTTGAGGTATTATCTCATATATAGAAGCTGATGCATTATTGTGCTTGTGATGTCTTTTGACTTAAGCTGAATTTAAAGAAGAAAGCTGACGTAATTACATAGGGTACGTATTCTGATGAACTTGTATGTAGCATTGTTGTGTAGTAGAGATGGTACACGTCGGGTTGACGATGTAAACCCCTGCAGTTTGGCCCAGTAGCATGGCCTCGATAGAGGAGGAGATTCTGACTGACTTGGGGATAATCATTCTTGAGCCTTTTCTGTTAGAATATGGGCGGAAATGCGGTTAGAAGTTAATAAACGTTTGTAGCCCTTATAGGTGGAAGTCTTTGCTGACGGTAGCGTATTCTGCACTTGAAGAGTGGAAAGCATTGCTAGCGATTCTGATCTTGTGGAGCGTTTGCTTATTGTATCGATACTGCGTGCGGTATGCTGAACCTCTTACTTGCCTCTGGCCCGAGCATGATGTTTTTGTAAAAAGTATGGTCTAATGCGGTAGGCGTCACGTGTACTAAATGAGTTGGTTGGTTTAAAACATAGGGTGTTATAATAGCTTTATGGGAAGTTAGTTATAACGACCTTATGTGAAATAAGAATGGTTTATTGATTGTAAAAGTTAAGAGACTTGATCTTGAAAGATAAGAGACTTAACTTGTTTTACTTGTAATTAACTTTTGTTAAAAGTATTGTGAAATCTCATTCGTGAGTAATAGTACTTGGTTTTAAAAAGAGTTAATAATAAGTAGTACTTTAGGGTTAAAACCGGACTTTGATACAAAATGGAAGTGCAGGTTGTGTATAAGCGCTTATGCTTGTTGTTGTGTAACTACGCTTATGCTTGTTATGATAGCCTTTGTTGTGCAAATGTTGATGTCCGGTGACCATTGAGAAAGAGTAGATCTTTTTATAAAAGTCTAGAAGTATGGTAACTTGCTTGAGCTTGTTTGTGATAGCACAGTTGTGTGGTATATTGTTTTTGATGTCACGTGGACATGTCTGCACGAGGTAGAATCCGGGGCATGCGGCGTGCGGCGGGGTTGATTAGATATATTGTTATTGTGGTTACATGGACATGTCTACTGAGGTAAATTGGGGTCCCGGGCATGTGGCCGTGCGGCGGGTTGATCACGGTATATTGTTGTTGATGTCACGTGGGCGTGTCTGCGAGGTAGAATTCCGGGGGCATGTGGCCGTGGGGCATTGTTATTATTGTTGCATCATGGGCATGTCTGCCGTCTGAAGTCAGGGAGCATGCGGCCATGATCGAACACGATTGATGTTGTGGGCGTGAGACCAGTAGTTATATTTGAGTGATGACTTGAGGCGTGAGTCACGACTTGACATGGCTTTTATGTTGTGAAGCGTAGTTTGTTATCATCGTGTCTATGTTCTTATATAGTGCCCAATTATGATTTCATTTACGATATTTTCTGATTTCACATACTTGGTACTGTTATCTTGACCTCGGCCGAGTGCGTTAAATACGCGGTAGGGGTCACATCGTTAGTGGATCCTGTCGTAGGATCACAGTTCAGCGTGTTAGGAAGCTCCGTTTCTCGGAGGCTTATTCTTTATTATGTGTTCCCAGGTTGTAGGTTCTTGTACATTCGAGGTATGGCGGGAGCCACTGTCCGTCATAGTCGTGTAAATCTTAAGTGCGTAATCTTTGTTGTGGCGAGGGTTGTAAAAGGATTAAGCTGTTGGGTTTTATGTATATCTTGGCAAAGCCCATTTTTGGTTGCTTTGTTTATTTATTATATCTCTTGTTTCATATTTCATGTTTTATTTTCCATTTGGTTTTCTGCGATGTTGTATCACTAGGGTGCAAGGTAGGCACGATCCGGGCCAGTCGGAGTGTGATATTAAATCAATTAAGTCGAGTCTCTTATCTTTTTAGATCAAGTCTCTTAACTTCTAAAATCAATCACCCATTCTTTTTATCTCTCTTAAGTCGTTATACCTAACTTCCCATAAAGTTAGTATAACTCTTAAGCTTTTAAAAACAAGTGTTACTCTTCTTTCAAAAAGGTTTCTTAGTGCTTTTGAAATACTTGAGATTCTTATTATTCGGGCTTAAGTCAAAAGACATTGCCGTAAAACTACGTTAGATTAACACACGTCGTCTGCGTACTATATATATATATATATATACTTTTAAAATATCATGCTCAAGAGTATAGGAAGAATCATATACCTCGCGACGATTATCGCATTATAAGCAAATAGCTCCAAATCTTGTAATCCCGGTAGCCCTTTCACCCTTCGAGTAGAATACGCTACTTGCGATCTTCAACCTATAACGGTCATATAAGTCTATCAACGTCTAGACTATTCGTAAAACATTTCTGAATCTGATTCCTTTATTCTGGAAAAATTGGAGCGTGACTTCCTGCAGTCAAACTACACAAGTCTACATAAATCAGGTCACATGTAAGTCTGATCGGTCTTAACTTCTTTAATATTCTTACGATGTGATCTATTCAATTCTCTTCTTTTATACAATCCTTATATCGTCTTATACTCGTTTTATACTACTACGATTATGTAATTTCCAGTTACAATAGAAGGACAGTAGTATTTACCTCGATAAGCCCAAAATTATCCAAGTTAAATGTCGATCCTGAGCAACGCTTAGCTCCTACTAAGCGCTCAACCCGCTCCAAACAAACCTTAGAAGTTCTACGCACCTTCTTCTTAATCTTCAACACGATGAAGATTTCCTAGGGTTTCGTTTTGTGACTTAGGGAATATAGTAGTATTCGGTTCTACGATGAGGTAACTTTGGAAAGTACTACAAGGTATTTGGGCTAAAGTATTTGGGAATAGTAACAATACTTGGAGAATACTTTTCTACCGAGGGGTGTTATGCGAGACAACACTCGAGAGGTACTCTCGACGAGGCCTGTGAGGGGAGGAAGGTAGGGCGAGAGCTTAAGAGGAGGGAGAGGATTTTGCCTTGGATTTTTACAAGTGTGGATGAAGAAATGGCCTTGCATTAGAGGGTATTTATAGGACATTGAGGGCCAAGATCAAGACAAGTGGTGGGCAAGTGTAGGGTGAGGATTTGGGCAAGTGTACCTTATCCATCTACCACCAAAATATCCTACCTAACCCTTGACCAAAAACAAGGCCAAAAGCGCTGATTTAGATCACTTTGAGGGTGACACATGTCACCCTCCCGTTGATCCAAAAATATTTCATCTCTCGGAAAAATCATGAAAATTATAAATGACATAGCCATAATTTTCCCTGCAAGTTTTGGAAAAGCGTTTAGTCGGAAGCGATTCTTTTAAGCTAGTTGTGCACAAAATTTCTTCTCTAATGCCTACTTTAAACCAAACTTTTATCTGACGTCCTCACGTACATACTTAGGAAATACGAGTATCGCGTTTCTCACTCTTGGAAACATTCGTCCCGAATGTTCATACAAGACGGATAACGATAAAGTTTCTCTAACAAGTTGCCAATGCCACACTCAGTACAAAATAACCCACGCAGCAAATACTTACCCGAGTCCACGAAATCATTCCTACCTCACTTAAAAGCTTCCACCCGGCCTAAAGGATACTCCGCGCATATTCACTCCACAACAAATGATCTCTTTTATTACGATAACTCCACGTCCTCTTCTTCCTCACTCGTCACTCTTCTCGAACACTTGAACTCTTTCTAGTATCGCACCATACTTGATCATCAAAAATTTAGTCACTGCCTCCAAACTTGGTCATCTTACTAGCCTCACCTTTAAGGCCATTCCGGCGCTTCGCGATCGATTCTGGTCGAACATATCCACTTAACTCATACGATGGTTACCCAAATCCGGGCCTAGCACCTCGTGACCCTACCACCGGCGGGACCACCGAGCCCGGCCCACGCATTACTGGTGGCGGGTTGACGCGGGTGGTCTCAACCCAGGCCGTATCGCCGCTTAAACACTTGTTCCGATCCGGAACAATCTCACTAATCACGTCCACGAAAACCTAGTGGTCTTCTTAGCTCAACTACCTCTTCATTTCATATCACTCGAGGACTTATCACACAAATATATCCCACGTATACAATGCACCCGACAAAGGTCAACACAAACATAAATCTTTTACTCAAGATGGCCTCGCATCTAAGGTCTACGTGTAATATTCTAAGGTCACAATTTCCACAATCCCCAAACTTACCCATCTAACTAACCATGTTTTCTAATCACAATTTTAACATAATGCTATCTGAACATAATACTTAGCACTTCATCATATCATTACGCATACTAGTCTCTAGAGGGGTAAGAATATACTGCACCATCTGCTTCCACTCTAATCATAGGCACGCCGCAAGCGCGCCATGTAGAAGGCGATGATCTCGCCACTGACCGGTAGGGTGTCATTCTACTGTATCCCTTCTTTTAGGGATCCTCGTCACATGGCCACGGCGGCGCGGGTGAAACAAGCACTGTAAGGCGGCACTCGGGATGACGCTTGTGTCGTGCACACGAAAGCATGAACGTGGGCCCGGAACCTATGTATACCTGTGAGCAGAAGCCACGGAGCTCGACCCGCTCGAATACCCGACGTCCCGAAGGCGCGGAGGACCACTGCATCTTGGAGGTACATGCTTAACTTTGGCGATGGCGATGCGCCTCGAAAAGTTACAAGGACCTGGCTGTCTGGCCCTCTTCTGCGATCTCGGCCATTCCGTCGACCTCTCCTCGCATCCAAGTGCATAAGCTCAGAGAGCGGCAATGTCCATGCCAGTGAAGAGCTACACCGAACAAGCCTGCGGTAGTCATCAAGCTCGGTGACGTGGCGGTGCACATCCTCCGTGTCGGCTGCGATGCGGGGCGTCCGAGCTAATGAGTCAAACTACATTGTACTCCCGAACCGCGCGGTCTGCCTCAGCGTCAAAAAATATGTCGGCCAAGGCCCTTCTCATCTGTGGAGGCAAGAAATGTGCAAGAAATGCCACGAACTTCGTCCCAAACGTGGAAGTGCATACTCTCCCGGTGACTCGCGAATCAAACCGATCATTGCGGTATCAGCTCGCGGATGCGAACCTAAGACCACCGACTCGGTCTCCGAAGCCTTGATCACTCGCTGATCATTTGAATCGTCGAATGAACTCCGAGATCATCTCGTGCCTCGACGTAGAACTCGGGCTACAACACAGAAAGTCTCGTAGCCTCAAACTATCCGATCTTGGGTGAACCATGGGTATTACTGGAACTGGAACTGCTGCATCCAGCCTATCCTCGTGCCTTGCCACTATCCTGGCCAATAACTGGGCCATCTCTTTGTAACCCATCTCCTCGCTCCATGTTGGACCGGAGGCTCAGTCTTGTGGTCTCGGCCCGGCCATCTGCTGCGGCCACTAAACTCTTTGGTGTGGCGTCGCAAAACTCGTAAATGAAGCACTATCTCGGGTAATGTCAGGGCTGCGCCTCGTACTCCTCTGTATCCCACTAGCGCTCCACGGTGCCTTGCCCGTTGGGCACAGGTTTGCGCTGCGCGGAGGCATAAGCGGTAAGCGAAATCGTCGAGAGGGTCGACTTATAACACAACTCTAAGGCACGATCTCGGAATGACAAGAATGAAACCAATCCTAAATGTCTCGCAACCTCCGATTATAGATGTGGTGCACAACACGCGATAATCAAGACTACATGAACGATGCGTAGACCTTTTCAGAGGATTGCGCTCGATACCACTTTTTGTCACGACCAGTTAAGGGCCGTGACTAGTGCCTTACCGGGCACCCAGTAGTCATACATCACGAGAAATCAGCGGAATATAAAACATACGAGATATGAAATAAGAGATAAGATAATAAAGCAGGCAACCAAAGCGGTTGCCTTGCGTATATAATAAATCTTGAGCAGTTACATCTCTTTTACAAACCACCTTACAACGATTACTGGACCTCTAAGAATGTAACATACATGGCGGACGGGGCCTCGCCATACCACGGATGTCTGACAACCTACAACTCGAGGAGCATGCGAAAGATAAGCCTCGGAGAAACGGGCTTCCCAAAACATTTGAATCGTGATCCTGGTGAGGATCAACAACGATGTGCCTCTACTGCGGCATGAGCGCGGCCCCGAAGGAGGTTAGTACCAGTGCAGTATGTGGCTGAAAATCAGTAAATGAAACCATAACAGTCTATATAAAACAGGAGAAATGTATGATATTACATTTCCTAGATCATGGCTGCTTTAAATAAGATTGTTATGAACAAGAATAACCTACTCACATATAAGGCATATATTACTCAACTGTTTTTAAAAAAGAGAATTATGTTATTAAATGATTAAGACTATGAACTATGAAACCTTTCGAAAATAAGAAACGTGAATATTTGAAATTAGGAAAACTTGAACTTTTGGAAAAGAATGTTGTTACTTGACTTTAAGAAGGCAAGTGTGTTGGTTTAAAAAGGAGGGCATAATATTGCCTTAGTTGTTTTAAAGGAAAACATGGTATTATCTTAATCTATCTTAAAGAGCGTTTAGATGTTAGGGCGTGCGACCGCGTTAAGTAGGATGAGCAGGAATGTATTTCACGATTGAATCTGAGTCCATAAGATGGGCCGGAATGTACTCATGCGACACGCGTTCATGGATGAGCAGGAATGTATTACATCCGATTCTATCGAGTCCCGTGATATGGGCGAGACATGTGCGATTGCTCGAGTCCCCATGAGATGGTAGAGACATGTGCGCATTTCTCTGTTTTATATAGACTATTATGATTTCATTTACAGTATTTTCGGTTCACATACTTGGTACTGTTATCTTGACCTCCTCTGGCTGCGTTCATCTGCGCGGAAAGTACACCGGTGTTGATCACCTCGTCATGGTCCGATCCGGCGTTTGGGAAGCTCGTTTCTCGAGGCTTATCTTTGGTATAGTCTGTTGTTGTAGGTGCTTACATTCGAGGTATGGCGGGGCCACCTGTCACGTCGTTATTATATCATTCTTAAGTGCAGAGTATCTTGTTGTGGCGAGTCTAAAAATAAAAGGGATATGCCATTTCAGTTGTTATATATATATCTTGAAAAGCGATTTTCCTCAGATAAACTGTTTCGCACTTCTTATTATTTCATGTCTTGTTTTATATTCCGCTGATTACTCTGATGTATGTCTACTTGGGTGCCCGGGGTAAGGCACCAGTCACGGGCCCGGGTTCGGGTCGTGACAGTAAGTTTCTAAAGTATAAAGCTATTATAACGGCTTTATGGGAAGTTGGTTATAATAGCTTTATGAAAAGTTAAAAAAAGAGTGGTTTACTCTAAGTAATATAAGTATGATAAATGACTTGATAATGAAAGGCAAATTGATTTAAAGGCATCAATTGCTTAAAGTTTTAAAAGAAAGAAGTCACTTGATTTAGAAGCCTGAAAATGTATTTTCTAAAAGGTATTGTGACTTGTCTTAAAAAGTAATTGTGACTTGATACTACGGTTATTAGTATCGTGGAAGTATGTAGTACTTGGGTTAAATTCTGATTTTATAAAAGACATGTTAGTGCCTTAAGTAAACTAAAATGAGTGTATATGAACAAGAATAATAAAGTTAGGATTTCTTAACTTGCTTATATATTGTATGATAAGCCGGTAGTGCTTATGTTATGTATGATAGCCGGTTTGTGCTAGTGGTATATTATTTATTGAGGTCATTCCAGAGTTTGTGGCATTGCATATTAGTGGATTTGCTACCCACGATCTGAGGAATACCTCATGCGAGTCGTAAGGGCTTATGCGGTGAAATAGTCCCGTGCGGTGGTACAACCTATGAGGAATACCTCATGCGAGTGCTGTAAGGGCTTATGCGGGTGAAATAGTCCCGCGAGGAATACCTCATGCGAGTCCGTAAGGGCTTATGCGGTGAAATAGTCCCGCGAGGAATACCTCGTGCGGGTCCATGCGACCTATGCGTGAAATAGTCCCGAGTAGGATTGCTTAATGATATTGCGGGCGGGTGGTCTGCTTTGATCGTGAGCTTCCATTTTTATGTTGTAAGTATACTCTTGATTACTCCTTATTGTTAGTAAGGCACGATGTCGTTAATTGAGTTATCATACACATCTCGATTTATTATAGACTTATGATTTCATTCTGATGCTTTCGGTTTCAATATTTGGTACATGTTGTTATGACCTCCTTGAAGTGCGTTAATCTTGCGGTAGAGTATCTGAGTAGTGATCCTCACTTATAGGATCATTGTTAATTGGCAGGGAATCTCCATTACTCAGAGGCCTATCCTGGTATGGTTGGTTGTTGTTTATTCAGGTATGGCGGGGGCCAAAATCACGATTGTTATTCTTAGAGTGTAGTCACATTTGTAGATTGGGTTGTAGAAAAAAAATGTCTTTGTTTATTGCATTATATTTACGGAGTGTATATCGGCTAGCTTATTGTTATTTTATGTTTAAGCATTTTATATGTTGTGTATGTTACGGTGCTATTCTCGATGTATCACAGAAGGAGTGCAGTAGGGCACTGATCGCACTTGGCCGAGTGGTCGTGACAAAAGTGGTATCGAGCGGTTAGTCCTCGGAAAGTGTCTCAGCAAGTGTCTAGTAAGTCTTGATTATCGGTGTGTTGTGCACCACATCTATGTCAGGAGGCTGCGACATTTAGGATTGATTTCCATTCTTCTCACTCTAAGATCGTGCGATGAAGAGTGTGGTTAGGGTCGTCTCCAACAAGTTATGTTGTTCTGCTTCTGAGAAAGCGTGATGACCGGGAAAGATTATGTGGATTGCGTATCCGGGTTGGTAATGTTGTAGTTGGTATTGTGACATACAACTATCTGGATTTATGTATGAGGTGGGCGTGTTGCTGGAATGATTTTAGATTACGAGGATTTAGTAAGGACTAAATAAATCTGGAAGGTATGAAAGTTTAATGAATTCTCATGAGTTTTATGTACTAATTTGAGATAATTAGGAAATGATGAAATTTTGTCTGAGAGAGGAAATGGACCATAGAAGTTATTATTAAGGGAATTAATGGAAGACTATGTTAATAGATTGAGCTACGTAGTAGGATTTAGAATGGTGCGGGTGAGATCTGTATGGAGTAAGTATGGTTGTTGTGGTCAAATAACGATTATGGTATTCTGATAAGTTTTGTACGTTCTGGGGGCGATAAGGTAGGCATGGAGCTTGGAAATGCGAGCCTAAGAATGTGATAACCACCGAGACCTTGGGTATATAAGGCGCCGGGTAAAAGTTAAGTCGGACCAAGGGTAAGAGTTAAATCACGGCGAGTCGGGTTGGGGACCTATTAAGGGTGCGCGTAGCTTGAAATGAAATGGATCGGTTGGTAGTAATAGCTACGTGGCGAGTCACGGTGCAAGGCCCAAGTCTAGTTAATCATTTTATGGGTTCTTGGGCGCATTCCGGAACCAGTTGTGAGCGGCGGGAAATGGCCTTATGTTGTTTAGAATAACTCCAGATTGGAGGCGAATCGATATGAAGGCTATGTCGTGCGCTAGAATAAGTTTGGAAATCACGGAAGAATCTTGTTACACCGTAAGTCGGGACATGTATAAGAGAGATGTACGTAAGGAATCAAGACTTAGAAATTTATGAAGGAAGAATTGTTTCAGCGGAAAAATCTTAGAGCAGGAAAGGAAAAATGTTCGTTGTTGAGAATTGGATTCTCAAAATGCATTATTTGAAGAGTATGGAACTCTTAACTTTTTGGAAGTTTATTTTCTGGTTTGGTCATGTGGGGCCCACAGAAATTTTACATTTTGTGGGCTTGCGAGATTCACAATTTTATGGGCGAAAGAGAGGGCAACACGTGGCACCCCCAGAGTCTTGGTCGAATTAGTAAGGGGTAAAATGGTCATTGACCATCTTGGAAGATTAGTCTTGCTAGCGTGACATTGTTGACTTGTCGACATCGCATGGGCTTGTGTCACGGCAGGCCCGGTCAGCGTGGTGCCTACACAGGCACCCTACGGTATACATCGAGAGATAATCAACGAGCATACATGAAACTATAAAATAAAACAATGAGTAAAACAGAGTTAGCGATAGTAGGCTACCTTCGACATATAATATCTGGAAGCGATGCCTCCTTTCCTTACAAGCCACAAATGTGACTACGGACCTCAAGTTTTAACATAACAATTGTGGCGGACAGGGGCCATACCTGAATATACATGAATCTCTGACCTCGAGGGAAAGCCGTACCAAGAGATAAGCCTCAGCAAATGGAGCTTTTTCCCAGTGACGAGATCCTAGCGAGGATCGCGACAGGTACCTAAAACTGCGGGCATGAGCGGCCCCGAAGGTGGTCGATTACAATGCGAATATGGAGCAAATAACGTCTGATAAATGATCATAAGCTGTACAAAAAGAATGACGGGGACAAATATCTGAGTACATGCGGATCGTATGTGTCATTACCACTTATGAACTTAATCGTACCTTATTATCTTTTCCATTTTCAATAAAAGTTATAGCCATATCTTACGTACATAATTAGGAGAAGTCATTAAGTTCATTTCCATCTAACTTATTTACCTTTCATAACAATCAGGCTTATGGAGGGACGTATCTTCTTCGGTCGATTTGGGACGCGATCAGTGTGAATATCAAAGAGTGTCCGTGGAATCCCCATCACTACCGGCGCCTATAAGCGTAAAATATAACCGTGTGGCGCGCGTGGCATCCCACCACCGGCGTGCATATACAACACATATATATATCTCGCGCGTGGAATCCGCATCATTTGCGAACAACTATAATTGTAAAAATATAACTATGTGACGCGTGGCATCCACATCATCGCCGGCGTATCGACACGCACATATATATATCTCCCGCGTGGAATCACATCACTGCCGAACTATAAGTGTAAAAATATAACCATGGCGCGCGTAGAATCCACCACAAGCGTACGCATATACACAATATATATATATATATATATATAATGCGACGCATGCCGAATCCCACATCGTATAAGCATGGCCATAACGCGTCTCGGCATCCTCATCGTAGGTGCGGTCTTTATGGGAGCTAGCCCGTGGAGTAATAATATAACATGCCCCGGAATCCTCGTCATGGCGGGTACATGTCTTCATGGGAGCTAGCCCGTGGAGTAAAATATAACATGGTCGCATGCCGGAATCCACGTAGTATAAGCATGGCCATGGAGTAATAAAGCGCGGGCGTCTAACGCGTCTGGCTCGTGCCGGCATCCCATCGTATAAGCATGGCCAAGATCAATCCTGATGGAAGCATACCCGTGGAATCCGTCGCTTTGACGTCGATAAAATGTCCGGCATCTAACCTACATCCGGTCACGTCTTTGTTATACCCGTATTTGCAGTATGCGTGAGGTGTACGTATTAAATTTTGCCTTAAGATTTGAAAAGTTTGCAATTTGGGCAAAAGTGCGAAGAAGTCGTTTTTCGGCGAAGCGTTTCTGACTTTCGTAGGGAAAATTCCGGCTATGTCATTTATAATGTTTGCGGATTTTTCAGAGAGGAAACATTTTGGACCAACGGGAGGGTGACAAGTGTCACCTCGCATTGGCGTGACTTTGGCGGAAGTGGGCGAAATGGGTGGCTTTAGTTGGTAGGATATTTTGTGCAAGTTGTGTGGTAGATGGATAAGGTGCACTTGGCTAAAATCTAGCCCCTTGCACCACACTTGCTTCATTTTGGCCATTGGTTGGCCTTTGGTTGCTATAAATACTCCACTTGAAGACTTTCTTCGTCAACTTGAGCAATCTATCTAAGTCTCAAACTACTCCCTCCTCTTGAGTTTAGTCCGCCACCCTCCTTTGAGTGAGCCTTGGCGAGGCCACCCCACTTTGTGGTGTCTAGCCAAGGGTACCCACTAGCCTAGTTGGTTTCATATAAATACCACTTTTTGTGGTATAGAAATACTCTCCAAGTATTGTTATAATGCCCAAATACCGCCCAAATACCTTGTAGTATTCCCAAGTTACACTTGTACAAAGAGCCAGAAAATACTATTATACTTTCCCTCACAAACGAAACCACAGAAAACCTTCATAGTCGGTTGAAGTGTTAAGTAGAAGTGCGTAGAACTTCTAGGGTTGTTTGGGCGGTTGGAGCACTCGGAGTAGGAGCTAACATTTGCTCAGGAGCGACATTAAACTCGGATAATTTTGGGCTTTTCGAGGTAAATACTACTGTCCTTCTAGTGTAATTGGAAATTACATACTGTAGTAGTATAGAAATGAATATAAGATTCATAAGAAGAAGTGAAGCTGTAATAGAAGGATATTAGAAAAGACTTGAGCGAAATCACTTGAAGAAAATAAGTAGAAGTTAAACTGTACTTACATAGAATTGTATATCTGATGGTGATAACCTTTATTGGTTGAATGTTCTGAAGTAGCATCGGCTACATAGAAGGTGGAACAGTCTAGCCGGGTTATATCCTTGGAGCGTTTTGCATATAGTCGATAAATCGACACGACGAATGTCATACTTCATATAATCTTGAGCATGATATTTTAAAGGAAGATATATCTATAGTCGGCAATGTCTTTTGACTTAGCTGAATAATATATAGTACGGTAGGCGTGCGTGTGCTAATTGAACGTAGTTGTACGGCAATGTCTTTGACTTAAGCCTGAATAATAAAAACCTTGAATGTATTTCAAATGCTAAGAAACCATTTTTTTAAAAGAAGAGTAACACTTGGTTTTAAAGGTTTTAAAAAGAGTTATACTAGCTTTATGGGGAGTTAGGTATAACGTCTTAAGAGAGGTAAAGAAAATGGTTTACTGATTTTAGAAGTTAAGAGACTTGATCTTATAAGATAAGAGACTTAGCAAAGGAATTAATATGAGTTTTGTGTGAAACCTCATTCGTGAGTAATGAGTGCGTGGTTTTAAAAGGAATAATGTTTCTTGATTTGAATCAGAATGTGTATCGACAAACCACTGCAGCGTTAATAAGGGAAAATGTATTGAATAATGAAGTATTATATTAAAACCAGTAGAAACCTCCATCTGCATAGAAGCTAAGATGAGACAAAATGATATTACATTTTCTAGATCATGGCTGCTTACTAAGATTGATTATGAACAAGAATAACCTACACTCATATAAGGCATATGTTCCTTAGATTGTTTAAAAGAGAATTATATTCTTAAATGATTAAGGCTATGAGCTATGAAACTTTTCTAAAATAAAGAGACTGGAGTAATTGAAATTAGGCAAACTGGAACTCTAGGGAAAAGGAAGGCATTGTTTTGTCTTAAAATGGTTTAAAAACTTAAAAGTGTTATAACAGCTTTATGGGAAGTTGGTTATAACGACTTTATGAAAACAAAAGAAGGGTTTTTATCGTTGGTTCTAAATGTGGAAACTTGACTTTAAAAAGAGAAATGTTTTGGTTTGCTTAAAGATGTAAGTCACTCTATTTTATACTACGGGTATCGGGTGATTTTCATAAAAGGAATAGATCTCTTAAAAGGGAATTTAACGTACGTAGTACTTTAGGGTTAACACCCGGACTTGGGCATAAAATGAAAGTACTTCGAGTTGTGTATAAACTTGCCTATGCTTATTGTTGTGAAACTTGCCTATGCTTGTTGTTGTGAAACTTGCCTATGCTTGTTGTTGTGAAACTTGCCTATGCTTGTTATTGTGAAACTTGCCTATGCTTGTTGTGATAGCTGTTATACCCCGTAGTTGCAGGGTATGTATGTGAGGACGTCGTCTGAGAGTCTGTAAATTTTGAAAGAAAGAAAGATGTGAGTTTTTAGGAAAAGTTTAGGTTATTTGTGAAGAAAAGGTTCGTTAATGGGAATTGGATTCCCAGTTTGGTATTTGGACTTCATAGATTATATTAGAATTTTGAGATTTTATTTTGGAAATGGTCACGTGGGGCCACGGGAGAAATTCTGTTTTGTAGAGCACTTTGTTTTTGAGATTCCATTATTTTGGATATTTTGGAAGGCGAAATATTGCAGGCGAATCGAGGCGACACGTGTCACCCCATGTGGCACCACTTGGCGATTTTACATTTGTGCAGCTTTGGTTAGAGTCGTTTCGGCGAAGCGTTTTTGCGTAACTGCGAAGGAAAATTCCGGCTATGTCGTTTTGTATTTTGCGGATTTTTCAGAGGCGAAACGATACGGACAACGGGAGGGTGACATGTGTAACCCGCGATGGAAGCATGTGGGCGACACGGCCGAATTGAGGGCAAGTTGTGGTAGATATTTGTGTAGATATTTGTGAGGTTTTAAGGGTAGGGTCTAGGGTGCACTTGGCTTGATCTTGGCCTTACACTTGCCTTGCACATGGCTTGATCTTGGCGTTGGTTGGCTTTGGTTTTGCTATAAATACCCCGCTTGGCAGAAGACTTCATCCAAAAATGTTCCAAGTCTTGCTATCCTTCCCTCTCCTCTTGTTTGACTCGTCCAAAGCCCTCCACTCCTAGTTAAGGCCTTTGGCCGAGAGTCCTCCCCACTTTGTGGTGCTAGCCAGTGAGGTACCCACACACTGCTAGTTGTTTTAGTATAATACCCTCCTTGTGGTATTGAAATACTCCTAGTATTGTTATAATGCCCAAAATACCTTAGCCTTGTACCTTGTAGTATTCCAAAGATACCTCTTTACGTAGAGTCGGAAATACTACCTTTTGTCCTTTTAGTCTCAAACCGAAACCACTAAGAAATCTTCATAGTTGGTTGAAGTATTTGAGTAGAAGTTAGTTAGAACTTCTAAGGGTTGTTGGAGTGGTTTGGGCGCACGAATTGGAGCTAAACCTTGCTCGGGATCGACATTATAACTTGGATAATTTTGGGCTTGTCGGTAATTATCTTGTCCTCTATTGTAATTGGAAATTACATGTTTGTTAGAATATATAGTTGAAGTATACTATATATGGAACTATACTTAGTATTCGGCAATGTCTTTTGACTTAAGCTGAAGAATAAAGGCCCATGACTGTATTTACATAGGGTGTATTGCGGTAGACTTGTGTAGTATTCTTGAGTAGAATTGTACGTCAGGTTAGGCGTGTAAACCCCACTGGTTGGCTTGGTAGTAGGCCTCGATAGAGGAGGAGATTTCTGTTGTTGCGGGGAGGTCTTCTGAATTTTCTATAGAAAGATAGAACTTGTGTTTTGGGGTTAATAGGCGTTTGTGACCTTTATAGGTGAAAGTACTTAGAGTAGCGTATTACTCGAGGAGTGGAAAGGGCTAGCAAGGTTGTAGTACTTGGAGCATTTTGCTTATTGTCGATAAATCGTCGCGAGGTATGTGAACCTCTTCCTATCTTTTCTAGCATGATTATTGTGAACTATGTAGTGCGGTAGGCGTGCATGTGCTAAGTGATTTGGTTGGTTTAAAACATAGGGTGTTATAATAGCTTTATGGGAAGTTAGTTATAACGACCTTATGTAGTGAAAATAGTTTCTTGATGTTAGAAGTTAAGAGACTTGATCTTATAAGATAGAGACTTAACTTATTTGTTTTAATGTGGATGTTTGTGTGAAACCTCATTCGTGAGTAATGAGTACTTGGTTTTAAAGGGATAATGTTTCTTGATTTGGGAATCGAGAATGTGTATCGGCAGAGACCATTGCGGCGTTAATAAAGGAAAATGTATTGAATAATGATGTATTAAAACGGTAGAAACCTCCATCCGTGAAGCTAAGATGAGACAAAATGATATTACATTTTCTAGATCATGGTTCTTTGTAATAAGATCGTTATAAACAAGAATAAACTACTCACATATATGACATATGTTACTCAATTGTTCTAAAAAGGAATCAAGTGATTAAGTTTGGGAACTATGAAACCATTTGAAAATGAGAAGCTTGAGTAATTGAAACTAGGCAAACTGGAACTTAGGAAAAGAATGTTGTTACTTGGTTTTGAAAAGGAAGGTGGGTTGGTCATTCTAATACTACGGGTATCGGGTGACTTTTATAAAAGAAATGGATCTCTTTTAAAAAGAACTTAACGTATGTAGTACTTTGGGGTTAAAAACCCGGACTTTGGCATAAAATGAAAGTACTTTGAGTTGTGTGAAACTTGCTATGCTTGTTGTTGTGAAACTTGCCTATGCTTGTTGTTGTGAAACTTGCTATCTTTGTGATGATAGCCTTTGTTGTGCAAGTGTGGTATTTACGTATTCTGGCGTCTCGATAGAGGCAGTCGACTTATTGAGAACTTACTTGGAGCGTCTTGGCGGTGATGGAGAATTCCACGGGTATGTTTCCATTTTGATTCTTGTCTTGTTGTTGATGTCACATGGACATGTCTACCCGTCACGAATTAGGGGCATGCGGCCGTGCGGTCGGGTTGATTACAGATATATTGTTATTGTGGTTACGTGGACATGTCTGCTGGACCGAGAATTAGGGGCATGTGGCCGTGCGGCGGGGTTGATCACCAGATATTATTGTTGATGTCACATGGGCGTGTCTGAGGTAAATTCGGGGCGTGTGGCCGTGGGGCATTGGTATTATTGTTGCATCATGGACATGTCTGCCGTCTGTCAGGGGCATGCGGCCGTGATGCGAACATGATTGATGTTGTGGGCGTGAGACCCGTAGTTATACTTGAGTGATGACTTGAGGCGTGAGTCACATTTGGATATATTTGCTTTTATGTTGTGAAGCGTAGTTTGGTTATCATACATGTCTCTGCTTTATATAGACTAGTATGATTTCATTCTGATATTTTCTGATTTCACATACTTGGTACTGTTATCGACCTCGCCCGAGGCTGCGTTCATCTGCAGTAGAGTACATCGATCGTGGATCCGCTCTTAGGATCACGATTCAGCGTATTGGGAAGCTCCGTTTCTTGGAGGCTTATCTTTTAGTATGTATTCCACTGAGTTGTAGGTTCTTGTACATTCGGGGTATGGCGGGCCTGTCCGTCATAGTCGTTGTAAATCTTAAGTGCATGAAATCTTGTTGTAGGCGGGGTTGTAAAGGATTAAAGCTGCTCGGGTTTTATGTATATCTGAAGGCAGTTTTGGTTGCTTTGTTTTTATTATATCTCTTGTTTATGACTCATGTTTTATTTTCATTGGTTTTCTCGATGTTGTATCACTAGGGTGCAGGGTAGGCACGATAACGGGCGGAATGGAGTGCGTTACAAAAGTGGTATCGAGCGATTAATCCTCGGAAAGTGTCTGAGCCGTGTCTAGTAGAGTCTTGATTATCGATGTGTTGTGCACCACATCTATGTCGGAGGCTGCGAGACATTTAGGATTAGTTTCCATTCTTCTCATTACGAGATCGTGCCTTAGAGCATGTTGTAAGTTGGACCCTCCTCAGCGTATCTCGTTTGTACGATTATGCCTCGCGCAAGCAGCGAGCCAGAAGGGCAAAGCGGCGAGTCTTGCTAGTGAGATCTGAGGAGTACGAGCGCGAGCCGGGCGATGCAGAGTTGTGCTTGACAGCGGGTTTTGTAGCGCCACGGCCCAGCGAGTTTAGGCGCGGCCGTGGCGATGAGACTCTGATGCTGAGCCTCGGTCCACGATGCAGAGGCGGAGAGATGGGTTACAAGGAGATGGCCCGATTCTTTGGCGAGTCGTGGCGAATATGAGGATAAGTGGATCGTGATTCAGTTCGATGCACGATGGTTCACCCGAGCGAGATAGTTTGAGGCTACGGGACTTTACGAGTGTAGCCGCTGAGTTTTATGGGTCGAGGCACGAGGATGATCGCGAGGAGTTCATCCGGCGATTCTGACGGATCGTCGCGGGTGATGAGGCTTGAAGACCGAGTCTGTGACCTTTAGTTCGCGTCGGTGCGTGATACGCGATCGATTGGTTTGATTCATAGGAGCTTTCCGGGAAAGCATGCACCTCCAGTATGGGATGAGTTTTGGGGGCTTTCCTCACGCACTTCTTGCCTCGCGGATGAGGAGACGCGGTAAACAGATTTTGATGCTTAGGCAGGCGGGCGTGCGGTTGGGAGTACAATGTGAGTTCGACTCATTGGCGATGCGTCAGCGTTGGTAGCTAGTATGGAGGATCGAGTGCACCGATATGTTCTGAGGCTCGATGATTACATATGAGGCATGTTCGGAGTAGCCACTTCAACGGCATGGACGTTGCCGCATGCGAGCTCATCTGCGGGATGTGAGGCACGGAGGTCGGCGGAATGACCAAGATCGTGAGAAGGGCGAAACAACGGGGTCGCTGGTGACTTTCGAGGCGGACGCCTCGGCGATACTAGTTTTGTACCTCCGCCCGGTCAGTGGTCCTCCAGACCTTGAGTATTCGGAGCGGTCGGGGCTCGAGGTTGAGTTTCGAGGAAGTAAGGGTGTTGGCGGATCGGTCACCCTACCTCGGTGTGGTCGATGTGGTAGACCGCATTTGAAGTGTCGTGGTGCGGGAGCTTGTTATTTTGCGGCCAGTGAGGCCATTTTTGCGAGCTGTCCCGACCAAGGGTACGGATGTTACGACTCGGCTTCGGATCGATGGGTGGTTCGCGCCTTACGATTATGCGCCTGTGGTAGGCCTATGATTAGAGTGGGCGGTAGCGAGGTTTATCATAACCCTCTAGAGTTTTGGTATGCTTGTTATGATGGTCTCATTATTATGTGCTATGCGAATAGCGTTGTGTTAATTGTGAGTTAGAAAACATGCTTAGTTGGGAGGATACGTATGGGGCATGGTAAGTGTGAACCTTAGACTATGTCACGGCCCGAGACCTTAGGGGTAAGGTCGTCTTGAGTTAAAGATTTATTTTGACCCTTGCTCGAGTAGTAGTATACGTGGGATTTATTTGTGTGATAAGTCCGTGGGTAGTGTGAGATGGAAGTGGTAGCTTTCATGATGTGAATTAGTAAGATTGTTAGGATCGGGAACAAGAGTTTGCGGTTGGGGGTCGGGTTGAGGACCATTTGCGGGTCAACCGTAACCGGTTTGGGGTGGGAGTCAGTTAGGTGGTCAGCGGTGGTAGGGTCACGAGGATGCTAGGCCCAAGTTTGTGTGACCAACGTATGAGTTCGTGGGCCGCGTTCGACGAGCGGTTCGTAAAGGCGGGAATGGCCTTAAGGAAGTTTGAGGTTAGTAAGATGACCAAGTTTGGAGGTAGTGACTCAGAGATTTTGAGGCAGGTAATGGTGAAGTATGAGTGCGTCTTGGGAGAGTTCGAGTGTTGAGAAGGGTGCAACGAGTAAGGGAGGAAGATAACGTGTGTTATCTCGTGTAGCGGTATGGCGTTGGCAACTTGTTAGAGGAACTTCATCGATATCCGTCTTGAGAAGGAACATTCGGGCCGAATGTTTCTAAGAGGAGAATGTTATACCCGTAGTTGCGGGGTATGTATGTGAGGGCGTGCGTCTGAGTGCAGAAATTTTGAAAGAAAGAAAGATGTGAGTTTTAGTGGAAAAGTTTAGGTTATTTGTGAAGAAAAGGTTCGTTAATGGGAATTGGATTCCCAGATTTGGTATTTGGACTTCATAGATTATATTAGAATTTTGAGATTTTATTTTCGGGAATGGTCACGTGGGGCCACGGGAGAAATTCTGATTTTGTAGGGCCGCTTTGTTTTTGAGATTTAGGTATTTTGGATATTTTGGAAGGCGAAATATGCAGGCGAATCGGGCGACACGTGTCACCCATGTGGCACCATGGCGATTTTACATTTGTCTGACACGGTTAGAGTCGTTTCGGAAGCGTTTGCGTAACTTGCGAAGGAAAATTCCGGCTATGTCGTTTTGTATTTTTGCAGATTTTAGAGGCGAAACGATGCGGACCAGCGGGAGGGTGACATGTGTCACCTCATGGAAACATGTGGGGCGACCTTGGCGGGTGAGGGGCAAGTTGTGGTAGATATTTGTGTAGATATTTGTGAGGTTTTAAGGAGTAGGGTCTAGGGTGCACTTGGCTTGATCTTGGCCTTACACTTGCACGCATGGCTTGATCTTGGCGTTGGTTGGCTTTTGGTTTTGCTATAAATACCCGCGGCAGAAGACTTCATTCATCCAAAAATGTTCCAAGTCTTGCTATCCTTCCCTCTCCTCTTGTTTGACTCGTCCAAGCCACACCTCCTAGTTAAGGCCTTTGGTAGAGAGTCCCTCACACTTTGTGGTGCTAGTAGGGTACCCCACACTGCTAGTTGTTTCGTATAATACCACTCACTTGTGGTATTGAAATACTCCCTAGTATTGTTATTGTCACGACCAGCTGGGCAGTGGTGGTGCCTTACCGGGCACCCTAGTGACCTGTCAGTGTCAGTGGAACATAAAACAACAACATGAGATAACGAAATATAAAACAATAATCTGTGAAAACTTGCCTTTGGCATATATATAACCATCAACTCTTTTACAAATGAGCGACAATCCTTTTTACCAGCCACCTTGTGATACTACGGACCTCACAAGAATGATCGACGCGATGGCGGGGACGGGGCCCGCCAAACCACGAATGTAAACACTTACTCTGACGGACTATACGTGATAAGCCTCGGAGAAGCGGAGCTTCCCAACGAGCTGTGACCACGAGGCTAGGATCGGCGGCGATGTACCTCGACTGCGGCATGAGCGCGGCCCGAAGGAGGTCGATCTACAGTGCGAGTATGTGAAACTAAAATAAATCGTAAATGAAATCATAGTAGTCTATACAAAGCGGGAGACATGTATGATATCGAACTCTGATTCACCATAAATAAGCGATCATGTCAAGTCGAGGACTCGCACCCTCAGTCATCGCTCGATTTAACAATGGGTCTCACGCCACGACATCAATCGTGCGTGGAATACCTTGCCAGCTGGCGATTTATGATATCTGGCGCCCGAGGAATACGTGAACACGGGTCCCACGTGTCCTAATAAAGCTATGCGGGGTAAATGCGAAGGCATAGCGACTACTAACACTCACCGTACCAACAAGGTCATAAGCGTATCATAAGATCTGTCTGAACGCCACATGATCAAAGGCGGCCACTTGCGCGATATCTAATGTGCGCGTCTAGTCTGGAACTTCGCTGACTCGCGTAGGCCAATCTCATCGGCCGCGTGAGGTATTCCCGCGTCGGTGCTACTCCCGGCGTCGTCACGAACGCGATCGCGTAGCGCTGAGACGCGTGCCCGTAAGGGCGTCGCTAACACGGAACTCGTAGCTCGCATAGGCCCCGGGACGCGTGGTATTCTCGAATCATGGTCCCGGACGCTGAGTCTACCGCGTCGGAGGCGACAACCGGAATCATCTCGAGATGAATGCCACAATACTATCATAACCGATAGTTAATAAGCACAATCGAAACCCGCACACAAACATCGCAAGATACTAACACACGTAGCATCCTAACACTTTACTTATCAAAGCAACAAGAAAGTATTACAAGGCTATCACAAACCAATACAATCAAGTTATTCACACAAGGTACTTTCTACTAACAAGTTCGGGTATCTATCCCCAAGTACTTCACATTAAAATCTTAAAAAGATCTGTTTCTTTCACATAAGTCACCTGATACGTAGTATAAAATAGAGTGGTATCCTTTTAAGAAAACCAAAACTCTTACCTTTGTAAAATCAAGTAACAACATTATTTTCCAAGCGTCCAAGTTTGCCTAATTTCAAATGTTCACGTTTCTTATTTTAGAAAGGTTTAGTTCATAGTCTTATTCGTTTAAGAATATAATTCTCTTTTAAACAATCGAAACATAAGCCTTATATGTGAGTAGGATATTCTTGTTTATAACAATCTTTATTACAATGACCGTGATCTAGGAAATATCATTTTGTCGTCTTAGCTTACATGCGGATGGAAGTTTCTCTTGGTTTAATAATACTTAATTGTTCAAAACATTTCCTTTTATTAATGTATATGCGATGGTTTGTCGATACACGTCGATTTCCAAAATCGATAAAAGCGTTCTTAAGCGTTATACCTAACTTCCCATAAAGCTAGTATAACTCTTAAGTTCTCAAAAACCAAGTATTACTTCTCTTTCAAAGCGATTTGAAATCTTTTGAAATACTTCAAGTTCTTTATAATCACATCAAGCGATTATAAACAAATCATTTACCTTTTAAAAACCACAAAGTGTTTTCTTATCTACATAAAATTTGTTATAACCAACTTCCCGTAAAGCCGTTATAACACTTTATGTTTTAAACCATCGAATACATTTAGCACGTATGCGTCTGCCGTACTACATAGTTCACACGTATCATGCTAGAGAGATAGGAAGAGGTTGCATACCTCGCGGCGATTATCGACTAATAGCAAAATGCTCAGTACCTCAGCCGTCGGCTACTCGTAAGCCAAGTAGACGCGCCACGTAGTACTTGACTATAAGGCCACAGTGACTTATTAACATTTAGGTCTCATCGTAGAACTTTCTCTGAAATTTGTGACACCTCCATGACGGCGTAAATCTCCTCTCTGCAGGTAGGCTACGAGCCAACGAGGGGGTTATCATCTAACCTAGCGGGTACAATTCTACTCCGCGGTACTACTACAAGTCTCTTATGTCTGATCCTATGTAATTACTGATTCGATTACTATATATAGTATACTTGACTATATACTCTCTGACATGTAATATCGATTCTGATAGGGGACAAGATAATTACCTCGATAAGCCCGTAATTATCCAAGTAAAAAGTCGATCTGGGCAATCGTTTAGCTCGACTCGGCGCTCAACCCGCTCTAAACCACGCTTAGAAGTTCTAACCAAACACACAATACTCCGCGGATTTATGGAGATTTTCCTAGGGTTCGGTTTCGTGGTGACGGGAAGTATAATAGTATTTACGGGCTTTTAGTATAGGTATAACCTTAGAATACAACAAGGTATAAGGCTAAGGTAATTTGGGCATTACAATACTTGGAGAGTATTTCTATACCTGAGGGGGTATTATCTGAAGCAACTAGGCTGGGGTACCCGGCGCGCCAAAGGAGGGGTGGCTGCCCGCCGGCTACCCACTGGGGACTCTCGGCCAAGGGCCTGCGAAAAGGGGAGGAAGGCTCTCGAGACTTAGGCATTTTGGATGAAGAAGTTCATCAAAGGAGAGGGTATTTATAGCCTGAAGCCAAGGCGACCAATGGCGAGATCTAGCCAAGTGTTAGGCAAGTGTAGGGCGAGATTCACCCATGTGTACCTAGTGACTTGCACAAAATATCTACCAAAAATATCTCGACTTGCCGTTCGATGCGTCCGTTGTGCGCCCACTTGCTTCCGATGTGAGGTGACACATGTCACCTCCGTTGGTCCAAAATGTTAGTCTCTCGGAAAAATCCATAAAAATACTTAATGACATAGCGGAAATTCCCCTACGAAAGGTGTGAAAGCGTTTAGTCGAAAAGCGACTCTAGCAGGGTGTTGTGCACAAACATATTTACCCCGAAAGGTGCCACGTGGGGTGACACGTGTAAGCCCGATTAAATCCAAAATATTTCGTCTTGAAAATATCCAAAGCGGCCAAAATCTCAAAATCAAGCGGGCCCCACAAAACCGTAAATTTCTCCGTGGGCCCAGCGTGACCATTTTCGAAAATAAAATTCCATAATTCTCTAATATTCGGGAAGTCAGAATACCAAATCTGGGAATCGATTCCCTAGCGAACCTTTTTCCTTCACAAAGCGGAAACTTTTAGTGGAAAATTCGCCTCTTTCTTCGCTTTCCGATCTTTACATGCGTATTCTCAAATGCGTCGTCCTTGCATACATACCACGGAACTACGAGGGTATAACATTCTTCCCCGCAGAAACATTCGTCCGAATGTTCCTTCTAAGTCTCAAAACAAGCGTGCGATATAGTCTTCACTCTTATACTTACGAAACAATCTGCCCGTACGGCGCGCGAAATACTGCGCAAAACTTACATCTAAGTCCACGAGGAAACACCTCTACATCACCACAAATACCTCTTCCGGGGTCAAAATATACTTCGCAATTCACGATACCACTTTTGTCACTTTGTCGCGAGCCTTGCTCGGCGATGACAAATGAATGCCGAGCAGCTTGTGATCGGAGGATCGTACACTCGAACTCTTACCACGTTACGTCACGGCGGTTTCCAAAACTTCGGGGTTACTATCTCTAACGTGGTCATCATTAGCGGGAACATTACGGATGGATCTTGATACTTTCGAACATAACAATCTGAAAAGGCCGGGCGTCCTTTACAAGTCGGACGGCAAATGCTAACATATAGGCAACTGGCCTATTCTTCACATGAACTCACAAAGGCCCAAGTAACTCGGGCTAAGTTCATACATTTCCAAAACTCGTCACACTGTCAGGGGTGGTACTTTCAGAAGACCGGCCGTCGGCTGAACTCTAGCGTCGTGCCGATTATCATACGATTCCTGCGGTGCGGAACTTCTTCAGACAAACCTCCATTATCCACGATCTGTGGAACAAGCTGAACCAACTATCTGAACCACGCGACATCGAACCAATCGGCCGTGACTTGCATTTCTGCCCCTGGCGTCGCAAGGCGACATCGAACAACGACATGGTAGCTTAAACACTCCCCCAGGAGACAGCGATCGCCGGTTACCACGAAATCAAAACTCGGCAGAGGCGAATGCGTCTGGAGACTCGCTGAGTTCTAGCCTGCACGTACAAACTCGGAAGAAAGCAGTAGTACCACGGCTCATGTCGTCATAAGGTGAAGGTAGGCACCGTGCAACCTCGCGACGCACCGGATAACATCAACTGCCAGAGGCGAAACGACCGAAGAACACGATAGTTTGCCCCGTCGGCCCGACCAGCGGTCGAGCGCGTCCACGAACTTGCACGGCTAACTAAACATGGGCCTAACACCTCGTGACCCTAACACAAGAGGGACCACCACAACCTGACCCGCACCAAACCTACGCGGGTTGACCGCGCGTAGCCTCAACTACGACCGGCGTAGCGAAATACCATCTCCCGAAGGAACAATCTTACTAAACCGTTACGAAAACACGGCGGTCTTCTTAGCTCGACTACCTTCCTTGAATCACGCTACTGGGACTTATCCCACGAACATAGCTCGCGTGCACTATGCACTCCTATAAAGGGTCAAACATAACACTACCTTTCTCGAGATGGCACTTACCTCTAAGGTCTTTCACGTATAACACTCTAAGGCTCACACCTTCTCTATCCCCAAAATCTTACTCGGTTAACCACCGTGATTCTAATCACAACTAACACCTGCTATCGGAACATAGCACTTAAGGTATACTCGCAGAAAGTTCTGAAGGACGCTGGCTCTCGACCCTCTTCCTGCGTCCTTGGTTAACGCGTCGATCTCTCGTTTTTGGCTGCTTTGTACATAAGCGTACACGGGCCATGCTCAACCAATGAAGAATTACTCTTGCATGACCTTCTCTTAGGTAGTCATCAAGACTCGCGATACATCGGTATACTCTGGTAGCCAAATCCATAGCTAGTAACAAGGTTGTCTCTTGGCGATCTATATTATTATTCGGTCGTGGGCGAAGGTTCAAATATCGTGGGCGCGATGAGCTGCCGTCCGTGCTAAACTCTCTTTGGGGCTAGTGGCGTCGCGAAATCCCGAATGAAGCACTACCCTAGGTAATGATTGGGCTGTGCCTCGCCGCCTCTGAACTCTGCTCGCGACTCCGCCTTGCGCGCCTCTGGGCTCGGGTTGCCTACTGCGCGGAGGCATAATGATAAGGAAAAGATTTCGTCGGAGGTTCGACTTACAACACGGCTCTAAGGCACGATCTCGAGTGAGAAGAATAGAAACCAATCCTAAATATCCTATAGCCTCACGATTATTGATGTGGTGCACAACACGCGATAATCAAGACTCTTGGATCACGATGCTGTAGACACTTCAGGATTAAGCGCTCACGATACCACTTTTGTCACGACCGGCTGGGCGTGTTGGTGCCTTACCGGGCACCTAGTGACACAACATCAGTGTCGTGGAACGTAAAACAACAACGTGAGATAACGAAATATAAAACAATAATGCGTGAAAACTTGCCTTTCGGCATATATATAACCATCAACTCTTTTACAAATGAGCGGCTTAATCCTTTTTACCAACCACCGCGGTACTACGGACCTCTAAGAATGATCGACCACGATGGCGGGACGGGGCCACAAACCACGAATGTAAACACTTACTCTGACGGGGACTATACGGTGATAAGCCTCGGAGAAGCGGAGCTTCCCAATGAGCTGTGACCACGAGGCTAGGATCGGCGGCGATGTACCTCGACTGCGGCATGAGCGCGGCCGAAGGAGGTCGATTACAGTGCAGAGTATGTGAAACTAAAATAAATCACGTAAATGAAATCATAGTAGTCTATACAAAGCGGGAGACGTGTATGATATCGAACTACGATTCGCGTAAATAGCGATCATGTCAAGTCGGGGACTCGCACGCTCAGTCGTCACTCGATTTAACAATGGGTCTCACGCCCGCGACATCAATCGTGCGTGGAATACCTTCCAGCTGCCGCGATTTATGATATCAAGCGCGAAGGAATACACATGAACACGAGTCCCTGTGTCCTAATAAAGCTATGCGAGGGTAAATGCGAAGGCATGGCGACTACTAACACTATGCGTACCAACAAGGTCATAAAGCGTATCATAAGATCTGTCTAGACGCCACATGATCAAAGGCGGCCACTTGCGCGATATCTAATGTGCGCGTCTAGTCCTGGAACTTCCGCTGACTCGCATAGGCCAATCTCATCGGCGCATGAGGTATTCCCGCGTCGGTAGCTACTCCGGCGTCGTCACGGACCGCGATCGCGCGTAGCGCTGGACGCGTGCCCGTAAGGGCGTCACTAACACGGAACTCGTAGCTCCGCGTAGGCCCCGGGACCGCGTGAGGTATTCTCGAATCATGGTCCCGGACCGCTGAGTCTACCGCGTCGGAGGCGACAACCGGAATCATCTCGAGATGAATGCCACAATACTATCATAACGATAGTTAATAAGCGCAATCAGAAACCCGCACACAAACATCACAAGATACTAACACCGTAGCATCCTAACACTTTTACTTATCAAAGCAACAAGAAAGTATTACAAGGCTATCACAAACCAATCTGATCAAGTTATTCACACGAGGTACTTTCTACTAACAAGTTCGAATTATCTATCCCCAAGTACTTCACACATTAAAATCTTAAAAAGATCTGTTTCTTTCACATAAGTCACCTGATACGTAGTATAAAATAGAGTATTTGTCCTTTTAAGAAAACCAAAACTCTTACCTTTGTAAAATCAAGTAACAACATTATTTTCCAAGCGTCCAAGTTTGCCTAATTTCAAATGTTCCGTTTCTTATTTTAGAAAGGTTTATGATTCATAGTCTTATTCATTTAAGAATATAATTCTCTTTTAAACAATCGAGAAACATAAGCCTTATATGTGAGTAGGATATTCTTGTTTATAACAATCTTTATTCTGACCGTGATCTAGGAAATATCATTTTGTCTCGTCTTAGCACATGCGGATGGAAGTTTCTCTGGTTTTAATAATACTTAATTGTTCAAAACATTTCCTTTTATTAACATTTGCGGTGGTTTGTCGATACACGTCACGATTTCCAAAATCGATAAAAGCGTTCTTAAGCCGTTATACCTAACTTCCCATAAAGCTAGTATAACTCTTAAGTTCTCAAAACCAAGTATTACTTCTCTTTCAAAGCGATTTGAAATCTTTTGAAATACTTCAAGATTCTTTATAATCACATCAAGCGATTATAAACAAATCATTTACCTTTTAAAAACCACAAAGTGTTTTCTTATCTACATAAATTTGTTATAACCAACTTCCGTAAAGCGTTATAACACTTTATGTTTTAAACCCATCGAATACATTTAGCACGTATGCGTCTACCGTACTACATAGTTCACACATATCATGCTAGAGAGATAGGAAGAGGTTCACATACCTCGCGGCGATTATCGACTAATAGCAAAATGCTCAGAGTACCACAAGCCGTGGCTACTCATTAAGCCAAGTAGAGCGCCACGCGTAATCTTGACTATAAGGCCACAGGCGCTTTTTAACATTTAGGTCTAATCTTATAACTTTCTACAGAAATTTGTGACACCTCCCCATGACAGCGTAAATCTCTCCTCTCTGCAGGGCGGCTACGAAGCCAACGGGGGTTATCATCTAACCACTAGCGGGTACAATTCTACTCACGGTACTACTACACAAGTCTCTGTACGGTCCTATGTAATTCTGATTCGAGTACTATATATAGTATACTTCAACTATATACTCACTGACAATATCCAATTACAATAGGGGACAAGATAATTACCTCGATAAGCCCATAATTATCCAAGTAAAAAGTCGATCTGGGCAATCGTTTAGCTCGACTCAGCGCTCGACCAGCTCTAAACCACCCTTAGAAGTTCTAACCAACCACACAATACTCAGCCGGTATGGAGATTTTCCTAGGGTTTCGGTTTGTGGTGACGGGAAGTATAATAGTATTTACGGGCTTTCGTATAGGTATAACCTTAGAATACAACAAGGTATAAGGCTAAGGTAATTTGGGCATTACACAATACTTGAGAGTATTTCAATACCTGAGGGGTATTATCACGAAGCAACTAGGCTAGGGGTACCCACGCACACCACAAAGGAGGGTGGCTACCTCGGCCTACCCCTAGGGGACTCTCGACGAGGGGCCGCGAAAAGGGAGGGGAAGGCTCAAGACTTAGGCATTTTGGATGAAGAAGTTCATCAAAGGAGAGGTATTTATAGCACAAGCCAAGGCCAACCAATGGCGAGATCTAGCCAAGTGTTAGGCAAGTGTAGGGCGAGATTCACCCGTGTGTACTAGTGACTTGCACAAAAATATCTACCAAAAATATCTCGACTTGCCGTTCCCGATCGTCCGTTTAGCCGGCTTGCACCGATGTGAGGTGACACATGTCACCTCCCGTTGGTCCAAAATGTTAGTCTCTCGGAAAAATCCATAAAAATACTTAATGACATAGCGGAAATTCCCTACGAAAGGTGTGAAAGCGTTTAGTCGAAAAGCGACTCTAGCGGGTGTTGTGCACAAACATATTTGGCCCAAAGGTGCCACATGGGGTGACACGTGTCGCCCCGATTAAATCAAAATATTTCGTCTTAGAAAATATCCAAGCGGCCAAAATCTCAAAATCAAGCGGGCCCCACAAAGCAGTAAATTTCTCCGTGGGCCCAGTGACCATTTCGAAAATAAAATTCCATAATTCTCTAATATTCCGGAAGTCAGAATACCAAACGGGAATCAATTCCCTAGCGAACCTTTTCCTTCACAAAAACGGAAACTTTTAGTGGAAAATTCACCTCTTTCTTCCTTTCCGATCTTTACGCCGTATTCTCGTAAATGCGTCCTTGCATACATACCACAGGAACTACGGGGTATATGATTATAATGCCCAAATACCTTATCCTTGTACCTTGTAGTATTCGAAAGATACTCTTTCGTAAGAGTCAGATACTACCTTTTGTCCTTTTAGTCTCAAACCCAAAAAGGAAATCTTGTAGTTGGTTGAAGTATTTGAGTAGAAGTTAGTTAGAACTTCTAAGGGTTGTTTGGAGTGGTTTGGGCGCGGAGTGAGAGCTAAACCTTGCTCGAGGATCGACATTATAACTTGGATAATTTTGGGCTTGTCGAGGTAATTATCTTGTCCTCTATTGTAATTGGAAATTACATGTTTGTTAGAATATATAGTTGAAGTATACTATATATGGAACTATACTTAGTATTCGGCAATGTCTTTTGACTTAAGCTGAAGAATAAAGATGAGCTGTATTTACATGGGGTGTATTGCGATGAACTTGTGTAGTATTCGAGTAGATTGTACGTCAGGTTAGGCGTGTAAACCCCACGGTTGGCTTGGTAGTCGGCCTCGATAGAGAGGAGATTTCTGTTGTTGCGGGGAGTCTTGTGAATTTTCTATAGAAAGATAGAACTTGTGTTTTGGGGTTAATAGACGTTTGTGACCTTTATAGGTGAAAGTACTTAGAGTAGCGTATTCTACTCGAGGAGTGGAAAGGGCTAGCAAGGTTGTAGTACTTGGAGCATTTTGCTTATTGTCGATAAATCGTCGCGAGGTATGTGAACCTCTTCCTATCTTTTCTAGCATGATTATTGTGAACTATGTAATGCGGTGAGCGTACATGTGCTAAGTGATTTGGTTGGTTTAAAACATAGGGTGTTATAATAGCTTTATGGGAAGTTAGTTATAACGACCTTATGTAAGTGAAAATAGTTTACTGATGTTAGAAGTTAAGAGACTTGATCTTATAAGATAAGAGACTTAACTTATTTGTTTTAATGTGGATGTTTGTGTGAAACCTCATTCGTGAGTAATGAGTACTTGTTTTTTAAAGGGATAATGTTTTACTGATTTCGGGAATCAGAATGTGTATCGACAGACCATTGCAGCGTTAATAAAGGAAAATGTATTGAATAATGATGTATTAAAACCGATAGAAACCTCAATCTGCATAGAAGCTAAGATGAGACAAAATGATATTACATTTTCTAGATCATGGGCTTTGTAATAAGATCGTTATAAACAAGAATAAACTACTCACATATATGACATATGTTACTCAATTGTTCTAAAAAGGAATCAAGTGATTAAGTTTGGGAACTATGAAACCATTTGAAAATGAGAAGCTTGAGTAATTGAAACTAGGCAAACTGGAACTTAGGAAAAGAATGTTGTTACTTGGTTTTGAAAAGGAAGGTGGGTTGGTCATTCTAATACTACGGGTATCGGGTGACTTTTATAAAAGAAATGGATCTCTTTTAAAAAGAACTTAACGTATGTAGTACTTTGGGGTTAAAAACCCGGACTTTGGCATAAAATGAAAGTACTTTGAGTTGTGTGAAACTTGCCTATGCTTGTTGTTGTGAAACTTGCCTATGCTTGTTGTTGTGAAACTTGCCTATGCTTGTGATGATAGCCTTTGTTGTGCAAGTGTGGTATTTCTGTGTTACCGCGTCTCTCGATAGAGGGTCGGTCGACTTGTTGAGAACTTACTTGGGCGTCTTTGGCGGTGATGGAGAATTCCGCGGGTATGTTTCCATTTTGATTCTTGTCTTGTTGTTGATGTCACATGGACGTGTCTGCCGATCACGAGAATTCGGGGGCATGCGGCCGTGCGGTCGGGTTGATTACGATATATTGTTATTGTGGTTACATGGACATGTCTACACAGGTAGAATTCGGGGCATGTGGCCGTGCGGCGGGTTGATCACCCATATATTATTGTTGATGTCACATGGGCGATGTCTGCAGGTAAATTCGGGGCATGTGGCCATGGGGCGTGGTATTATTGTTGCATCATGTACATTTCTACACCTATGCAGAATTCCTGTGGCATGCGGCCATGATGCGAACATGATTGATGTTGTGGGCGTGAGACCCATATTTATATTTGAGTGATGACTTGAGGGCGTGAGTCACATTTGGATATATTTGCTTTTATGTTGTGAGCGTAGTTTGGTTATCATACATGTCTCTGCTTTATAGACTAGTATGATTTCATTCTGATATTTTACGATTTCACATACTTGGTACTGTTATCTTGACCTCCTTGAAGTGCGTTCATCTGCATGAGTAGAATACATCGATCGTGGATCCGCTCTTAGGATCACAGATTCAGCGTATTGGGAAGCTCCGTTTCTTGAGGCTTATCTTTTAGTATGTGTTCCACTGAGTTGTAGGTTCTTGTACATTCGAGGTATGGCGGGCCTGTCCGTCATAGTCGTTGTAAATCTTAGAAGTGCAGTAATCTTGTTGTGGGCGGGGTTGTAAAGGATTAAAGCTGTTGGGTTTTATGTATATCTTGAGAACAACCGTTTTGGTTGGCTGTTTTTATTATATCTCTTGTTTCATGACTCATGTTTTATTTTCCATTGGTTTTCTCGATGTTGTATCACTAGGGTGCGGGGTAAGGCACGATGTGGGGCCAGGCAGGTCGTTACAATAGCCTTTGTTGTGCAAGAATTGTGTTTCTATACTCTGCGTCTCGATGGAGGGTCGGTTGACTTGTTGAGAACTTACTTGGGCGTGGCCGTGATGGCGGATAAATTCCGCAGTGCGTTCACGTTGATAGTGTTACTTTTGTTAATCGCTTTGGACATCTTGACCGCGATCGTAGCGCGCGGGTATGCTTCCATTTGATTACCGCCTTGTTGTCTTATTGTTTCCCTTTGGACATCTTGACACGATCGTGGCGCGCGGGTATGCTTCCATTTGGAATCTTTGTCTTATTGTTTCCACTTTGGACTCTCGACCACGATCGTGGCGCTGCGGGTGCGCTTCCGTTGGAATGTTGTCTTATTTGTTCCCTTTGGACATCGACACGATCGTAGCGCACGGGTATGCTCCCATTTGGATTCTTTGTCTTGTTGTTATCATATCATAGGCTGCGGTGAGGAAGGTACTCATGGGCGGGATTGATGTTGTGGCGTGAGACCACGATTTGATATCTTTGCTTATATGTTGTATCTTTGCAGTTTGGTTATCATACATGTCTCAGCTTTATATAGATTATTATGATTTCATTTACTGATATTCTGATTTCACATACTTGGTACTGTTATGCGACCTCCTTGAAGCTGCGTTAATCTGCGGTAGAAATCGTCATTTGTCGATCCGCGTTTATGATCTCATTTAGCGTGTTGGGAAGCTCAGTTCCGTCGGAGGCTTATCTTTGGTATGTTACCACCAGTGCATGTAAGTTCTTATGCGTTCGGGGTATGGCGGGGCCTATCCGTCATAGTTGTTGTATAAATCTTAGAGTGCTGTATTTGTTGTGGAAGGATGTAAGGATTATGGCTTGTTCAAATGTCTTTATATATATATGTTGAAAGGCCGTTTTGGTTGGCCTATTTTATTTATTCATGATCCATGTCTATTTTGCATGTTTAAGTTTTATTTTCCATTTGGTTTTCTCGATGTTGTATCACCAGGGTGCCCGGTAAGGCACGATCCACGGGCCGGGCGAGTCGTGACAAAAGTGGTATCGAAGCGATTAGTCCTCGAAAAGTGTCTGACCGTGTACAGTAGAGTCTTGATTATCGATGTGTTGTGCACCACATCTATGTCGAGGCTATAGGACATTTAGGATTGGTTTCCATTCTTCTCATTACGAGATCGTGCCTTAGATTTGTGTTGTAAGTTGGACCTCCAGCGTATCTCGTTTTACGATTATGCCTCGCCGTGAGGCAACCGGGCGAGAAGGGCAAAGCGAGAGGAGATACGAGTAGAGCAGCGGCAGTCTCTACAGAGACCACAATACCTGAGCCTCCAGTCCTACAGTAGGCGGAGAGACGAGTTACAGAGATGGCGATTAATGGCGAGGTTGTGGCGAACTTGAGATAATGGGCGCAGCGATTCGATCCGGTAGCACCGTAGTTCACCCCGGCGAGCGATTTGAGACTACGGGATTTTCCGGTGTAACCCGCGAGTTTTATGGGTGAGGCACGAGAATGATCGCGAGTTCATCCGGCGATTCTGACGGATCGTAGAGTGATCAAGGCCTCGGAGACCGAGTCGATGGTCACAGGTTCGCATCGGTGCGTGATACATGATCGATTGGTTTGATCGTGGGAGGCGTCGGGAGAGAATGCCTTAGGCTTTATGGGGCGAGTTCTCAGTCATTTCTTGCACACTTCTTGCCGCGCGGATGAGGAGGGCTCGGTAACGATTTTTGGTATTGCGGCAGAACGGGCGTACGGTGCGGGAGTACAATGTGGAGTTCGACTCATTGGCCCGGTACGTCCCCGCATTAGTAGCTAGTATGGAGGATCGAGTCCACCGATATGTTATAGGGCTCGATGATTACCTAACAGAGAGTTGTTCGGGTGTAGCTCTTCAGCCGGGCATGGACATTGCCGCATGCGAGCTTATGCACTTGGAGGTGAGGCGGAGAAATCGGCGGAATGACCAAGGTCGGCGAAGAGGCGAAGCTGCGAGGTCCTGGTGATTTCGGCGCACCGCCTCGGCAGACTAGTTATGCGCCTCGCCCGATCTGAGTGGTCTCTACAATCTTGAGCGTCGAGTTTTGAGGGAAGCGGTCGGGGCTCGAGGTTCAGATTTACCGGAGAAGCGGGGTGTTAACGGTGAAGCCACCCTACCTCGTTGTGACCACGTGGTAGACTCCGCGATGGGAGTGTCGTGCTAGTCAGAGTTTGTTTTACATGCGGCCAGGGGCCATTTTGGGCTGTCCACCGAGGTAGCGCTGGTAGGATAGCGCAGACTACGAGGATCGATTGCGGGTTCTTCACCTTCCAGATAGGCGGGATGTTCATACCGTGGGCCACGGTAGAGGTCGCGTGGAAGTTCGATTTTAGCGGTCCTCTGACGCCTATTTTGGTATATCCTTAACCCTCTAGAGTTTTGTATGTATTGATGTTGTGATGATGTGTTTAGTGTTATGTTCGGATAACTTTGTGCTAAAATGTGATGTAGAACCTGGTTAGTGAGAAGGGTAAGCTTGAGGGTGAGAAAATGATGAACCTTAGAATATTCTGATTGAGACCTTAGATGTAAGGCCGTCTTGAGTGCAGTTTTGCAAGTGATCCTTGTCGAGTGCATTTTATGCCTAGAACGTTTTGTGTGATAAAGTCCCCGGTAGCGTGAAATGGAAGTGGTAGCTTTCATGACTGTAGAGGTAAGATTGTTCGGATCGAGAAACAAGAGAGTTTGCATGTGGAGGTCGGGTTGAGGCGTGTTGCGTGTCAACCCGTGGCGGGAATGAGGTGGGGTCAGCTCTGGGTGGTCCTTCCAGGTGGTAGGGTCACGAGGGTGCTAGGCCCAAGTTTAGCTGACCATCGTATAAGTTCGTGGATATGTTCGACCAGAAGCGGACCGTGAAGGCCGGGAATGGCCTTAAGGAAGATTGAGGCTAGTAAGATGACCAAGTTTGGAGGTGGTGACTCCAAGGTTTTGGAACCCAGGCGATGGTGAAGTATGGTATGTATACTAGAAGAGTTCAAGTGTTCGAAAAGGGCACGACGAGTAAGGATGGAAGAGAACGTGTGTTAGTTCGTGGCCAGGCGTGGCGTTGGCAACTTGTTAGAAGATCTTCTTCGTAATCCGTCTTGAGAAGGAACATTCGGGACGAATGTTTCTAAGGAGGGGAGAATGTTATACCCCGTATTTCCAGAGTATGTACGTGAGGGCGTACGTATTAAATTTTTGCCTTAAGATTTGACAAGTTTCGAAATTTGGGCACAAGTGCCGAAAGGAGTCGTTTTTCGACGAAACGTTTCCACAGCTTTCGTAGGGAAAATTCCGGCTATGTCATTTATAATTTTTGCGGATTTTTCCGAGAGACGAAACATTTTGGACCAACGGGAGGGTGACAAGTGTCACCCTCACATTGGCCGTGACTTTGGGGCGGAAGTGGACGAAATGGGTGGCTTTAGTTGGTAGGATATTTTGTGCAAGTTGTGTGGTAGATGGATAAGGTGCACTTGGCTAAAATCTAGCCCTACACTTGCACCACACTTGTCTTCATCTTGGCCATTGGTTGGCCTTTGGTTGGCCTATAAATACTCCCCTTACTTGAAGACTTTCTTCATCCAAAACTTGAGCAATGTATCTAAGTCTCAAACTACTCCCTCCCTCTTGAGTTTCGTCCGTCACCCTCCCCCTTTGAGGGAGCCTTGGCCGAGGCCACCCACTTTGTGGTATCTAGCGTGGGTACCCTCAGCCTAGTTGGTTTCGTATAAATACCCCCTTTTTGTGGTATAGAAATACTCTCAGTATGGTTATACTGCCCAAATACCTTGGCCCAAATACCTTGTAGTATTCCCAAGGTTACACTTGTACAAAGGCCCAGAAAATACTATTATACTTTCCCTCAGTCACAAAAACGAAACCCTAAGGAAAACCTTTATAGTCGGTTGAAGTGTTAAGTAGAAGTTGCGTAGAACTTCTAAGGGTTGTTTGGAGCGGATTGGAGCACTCAGAGTAGGAGCTAACATTTGCTCATGAGCGACATTAAACTCGGATAATTTTGGGCTTTTCGAGGTAAATACTCATCCTTCTAGTGTAATTGGAAATTACATCTTGTAGTAGTATAGAAATGAATATAAGATTCATAAGAAGAGAAGTGAAGCGTAATAGAAGGATATTCTGAGAAAAGACTTAATGAAATCACTTGAGAAGAAAATAAGTAGAAGTTAAAGCGTACTTACATAGGATGTATATCTGATGGTGATAACCTTTATTGGTTGAATGTTCTGCAAGTAGCATGGGCTACTTAGAAGGTGGACCAGGCTAGCCGGGTTATAGCCGTGGAGCGTTTTGCTTATAGTCGATAAATCGTCACGAGGTATGTGATTCTTCCTATACTCTTGAGCATGATATTTTAAAGGAAGATATATATATATAGTACGACAATGTCTTTTGACTTAAGCCTGAATAATATATAGTACGGTAGACGTACGTGTGCTAATTGAACGTAGTTGTACGGCAATGTCTTTGACTTAAGCCTGAATAATAAGAACCTTGAATGTATTTCAAATGCTAAGAAACCATTTTTTTAAAGAAGAGTAACACTTGGTTTTAAAGGTTTTAAAAAGAGTTATACTAGCTTTATGGGGAGTTAGGTATAACGTCTTAAGAGAGGTAAAGAAAATGGTTTACTGATTTTAGAAGTTAAGAGACTTGATCTTAGAATATAAGAGACTTAACTTAAAGGAATTAATATGAGTTTTGTGTGAAACCTCATTCGTGAGTAATGAGTACGTGGTTTTTAAAAGGAATAATGTTTCTTGATTTGGAAATCGAGAATGTGTATCGACAAACCAACTGCGGCGTTAATAAAGGAAAATGTATTGAATAATGAAGTATTATATTAAAACGGTAGAAACCTCCATCTGCATAGAAGCTAAGATGAGACAAAATGATATTACATTTTCTAGATCATGGCTGCTTACTAAGATTGATTATGAACAAGAATAACCTACACTCATATAAGGCATATGTTCCTCAGATTGTTTAAAAGAGAATTATATTCTTAAATGATTAAGGCTATGAGCTATGAAACTTTTCTAAAATAAAGAGACTGGAGTAATTGAAATTAGGCAAACTGGAACTCTAGGGAAAAGGAAGGCATTGTTTTGTCTTAAAATGGTTTAAAAACTTAAAAGTGTTATAACAGCTTTATGGGAAGTTGGTTATAACGACTTTATGAAAACAAAAGAAGGGTTTTAATCGTTGGTTCTAAATGTGGAAACTTGACTTTAAAAGAGAAGTGTTTTGGTTTGCTTAAAGATGTAAGTCACTCTATTTTATACTACGGGTATCGGGTGATTTTCATAAAAGGAATAGATCTCTTAAAAAGGAATTTAACGTACGTAGTACTTTAGGGTTAACACCCGGACTTGGGCATAAAATGAAAGTACTTCGAGTTGTGTATAAACTTGCCTATGCTTGTTGTTGTGAAACTTGCCTATGCTTGTTGTTGTGAAACTTGCCTATGCTTGTTGTTGTGAAACTTGCCTATGATTGTTATTGTGAAACTTGCCTATGCTGGTTGTGATAGCCTTTGTTGTGCAAGAATTGTGTTTCTATACTACCGCGTCTCTCGATGGAGGGTCGGTTGACTTGTTGAGAACTTACTTGGACGTGGCCGTGGTGGCGGATAAATTCCGCAGATGCGTTCTGTTGATAGTATTCTTTGTCAGACCGAACCGGGCGTGGTGGTGCCTTACCCCGGGCACCCTAGTGATACAACATCAGAGATAACCAGCGGAAAAATAAAACTTTAACAAGAAACAAGATATATGATCATAAAGCAGTCAACCAAGCGGTTACCTTCCAATAGAATATATGTATACAACTCTTTCAAAACGAGCAGTTTAATCCTTTTACAAACCACCGCCAGTGATTACTCTGAGACCTCTAAGAGTTTTTATACAACATGACGGGCGGGGCCGTCATACCCCGAATGTACAAGAACCTACAACTCAGGGTAACATACCAAAAGATAAGCCTCAGGAGAAGCGGAGCTTCCCAATCTGTTGAATTGTGATCCTATGGCGGGGATCCACTACCGATGTACTCTACTGCGGCATGAACGCAGCCCGAAGGAGGTCGATACAACGGTACCAAGTATGTGGCCGAAAATCTGCGATTAAATCATAACGATCTATAAAGCGGGAGACATGTATGATAACCAACATACGATGCAACATAAAAGCAGTCAAGTCAGGGACTCACGCCCTCAACGTCATCACTCAATATAACTATGGGTCTCACGCCCACAACATCAATCATGCTTGCATCATGGCCACATGCCCCCGGAATTCTGCATCGGTGTAGACCTGTCCATGATGCAACAATAATAACAATGCCCCATGGCCACATGCCGAAATTGCGCATCGGTGTGAACGCGTCCATGTAACATCAACAACAATATCTTTGGGTGATCAACCTGCGCGCCACATGCCCCCGGAATTCTACCTCGGTGTAGACATGTCCATGTAACCACAATAACAATATATCGGGTAATCAACCCTGCCGCATGGCCACATGCCCCCGGAATTCTGCATCGGTGTAGACATGTCCATGTAACCTCAATAACAATATATCACACAACCAGGCTATCACAAACAAGCTCAAGCAAATTACCATACTTCTAGACTTTTATAAAAAGATCCACTCTTTCTCAAGAAGTCACACAATACATGATATAAAAATAGAGTGACTATCTTTTTAAGTAAACCAAAATACTTCCCTTTGTAAAAATCAAGTAACCACATTATTTTCCAAACATTCAAGTTTGCCTAATTTCAAATGCTCAAGTTTCTCATTTTAGAAAGGTTTTATAACTCATAGTCTTAATCCCTTTTAAAACAATTGAGTAACATATGTCTTATGTGTGAGCGTTTATTCTTGTTTACAACAATCTTGTTCTGACCATGATCTAGGAAATGTAATACAATTTTGTCTTATCTTAGCTTCTATGCAGATGGAGGTTTCTACTGGTTTTAATAACAATTAGTTATTTGTCAATACACTTTCCTTTATTAGCGCTGCTGTGGTTTGTTCGATACTTGTTCTCCTTTCCGAAATCATTAAAGCATTATTCTTTTTAAAACCAAGTACTCATTACTCGCGAATGAGATTTCACAACACTTTTAACAAAAAGTTAATTACCAAGTAAAACAAGTTAAGTCTCTTATCTTTCAAGATCAAGTCTCTTAACTTTTACAATCAATAAACCATTCTTACCTACATAGAGTCGTTATAACTAACTTCCCATAAAGCTATTATAACACACTATGTTTTAAACCAACCAACTCATTTAGCACGTACGCGTCATCGTACTACATAGTTTACAAAACATCATGCTCGAAGGATAGGAAGAGGTTCACATACCTCGCTGACGATTATCGACAATAAGCAAAACGCTCAGCGATCGTAACGACTGGCGTTTCCACTCTTCAAGTAGAATACGCTACTCGTAGTACTTCCACCTATAAGGCCACAAACGCCTATTAACTTCTAACCTTGCGGTTCCATGTTCTACTGAAAATTCGCAAAGACCTCCCCGCAACGGCGTAAATCTCTCCTCTATCGAGGCCGGCTACAAGCCAACGGGGGTTTACACGTCTAACGGACGTGTACCATTCTACTACACAACAATGCTACACAAGTCTCATGTCTGATCACATGTAATTACGATTCGGTTCTCTTCTTTAAATTGGGCTTAAGTCAAAAGACATTGCCGCACAATAATGTTCGATTCTATATATAGTATACCTCAACTATATATTCCTACAACATGTAATCTCCAATTACAATAAGGGACAAGAATATTTACCTCGACAAGCCCAAAATTATCCAAGTTATAATGTCGATCACGAGCAAGGTTTAGCTCTACTCGTGCGCTCGAATCCGCTCCAAACAACCCTTAGAAGTTCTAACCAACTTCTACTCAAATACTTGAACCAACTATGAAGATTTCCTTAGGGTTTGGTTTGAGACTAAAAGGACAAAAGGTAGTATTTAGGGCTCTACGTTATAGAGGTAACTTTTGGAATACTACAAGGTAAAGGCTAAGGTATTTTGGGCATTATAACAATACTTGGAGAGTATTTCTACCAAGAGGGGTGTATTATCTGAAACAACTAGGCTAGGGGGTACCCACGGCCACACTACTAGGAGGAGGAGGAATCCTCTCGGCCAAAGGCCACACGAAAGGGGAGGAAGCTCACGGCTGAGCACAAGAAAGGGAGGAAGGATTTTCAAGACTTGGTGATTTTGGAATGGATGAAGTCTTCAAGCTTAGGGGTATTTATAGGAAAACCAAAGGCAACCATGGCGAGATCAAGCCATGTGCAAGGCAAGTGTAAGGCCAAGATCAAGCCAAGTGCACCCTAACCCTACTCCACAAAACACTCCACAAAACAAGCCACAAAGCAAGGCACAAATCAAGGAACCAATCGGCCCAGGCCAACGTCCCTCTTGGGCCTTGATCGCCCAAGCCACCCACTGCTTCGATGTGAGGGTGACACGTGTCACCCTCCCGTTGGTCCAAAATGTTTCGTCTCTCGGAAAAATCCATAAAATTATAAATGACATAGCCGAATTTTCCCTACGAAGTAATGGAAACGTTTAGTCGAAAAACGACTCTAACAGGGTGTTGTGCACAAAGGTAAATTCGGCCAAGCCACCTAGGGGTGACACGTGTCGCCTCCTACTAGTCCAAAATAATTCATCTTAGAAAATATCCAAAATGGCCAAAATCTCAAAATCAAGCGGGCCCCACAAAGCAGTAAATTTCTCGTGGGCCCAACGTGACCATTCAAAATAAAATCTCAAAATTCTAATATAATTTAAGAAGCCCATATTCCAAATCAGGAACCCAATTCCCATCAACGAACATTTTCTTTACAAAAACCGGAAACTTTTAGTGGAAAAATCACCTCTTTCTTCCTTTCCAATTTTTACGTCGTGCTCTCGTGCGTCCTCGCATACATACCACGAGAATACGGGGTATAACATTCTCCTCGCAGAAACATTCGTCCCGAATGTTCCTTCTCAAGCGGATATCGATGAAGTTCCTAACGAGTTGCCAGCGGCGGCACGCGAAATAACACACGTTCTCTTCTTTCCTTACTCGTCGTGCCGCTTCGAACACTTGAACTCTCGGTCGTACCATACTACGGTCATTACTTCCGTTCCCAAAAATCTCTGCGGAGTCACTACCTCGAAACTTGGTCATCTTACTAACCTCAACTTCCAGGCCATTCCGGCCTTTACGAACCGCTTCGGTCGAACGCGTCCACGAACTCATACGATGATCACCAAGCGGGGCCTAGCACCCCGTGACCCTACCCTGGCGGGACCACCAGGCCCCACTAAAACCGGGCTGCGGGTCGACCGCGGCGACCATCAACCCGACCACGTCGCGCGATACTTGCTCGCCGAAAGGAACAATCTTACTAACAAGCGTCATGAAAGCTACCACTTCCATCTCCATCACCCGTGGACTTATCACACAAATAAATCCCACGTATACTCGCACTCGATAAAGGTCAAACATAAAATAAATCATTTACACAAGGCGACCTTACCTCTAAGGTCTCGATCGTGAAATAGTCTAAGGTTCGCCACCATGCCTGAGCTTACCGCCTACACTAACCGGGCTTCTAAATCACATTTTAGCACAAAGCTATCCGAACATAACACTAAACACATGAAAACAAAACTACAGAGGTTAAGGATATATACTGTCTCTACCGCTTTCTAATCACGATCACGCCTGCAGAGCGCATTAGTGAAGGTGATGAACCAACCACGATCTGAAGGTGAGTCGTAACATCCGTGCTACCCTTGGCCGGACGGTTCCTCGCAAAATGGCCTGCTGGGCAAAAATAACAAGCTCCTTGGCACTACGACACTCCCGAAATGCGGTCTACCACATCGACCACAGGAGGTAGGGGTGGTGCATCCGCCAACACCCTACTTCCACGAAACTGAACCGCGGAGCCACGACTGCTCCACGAAGGCGGTGGAGGACCACTCTGTCTTGGCGGGGTACAAAACTAGTCTGCTGGCGGCGGTCCGCCTCGAAAGTCGCCAAAGACCACGATATCTGGCCTCTTCGCTGATCCGGTCGTTCCGTCGACCTCTCCGCACCTCACATCCTAGTGCATGAGCTGCGTGCGGGCAATGTCCATGCGGTGAAGAGCTACACCCGAACAAGCCTCTGTCAAGTAATCATCTAGCCCGGTGACATAGCGGTGCACTCTATCCTCCATGGTTGCCACTAAAGCGGGGACATACCGAGCCAACGAGTCAAACTCCACGTTGTACTCTCGAACTGTACGCCCTCTCTGTCTCAGCATCATAAATCTGTCGGCCCGTGCCCTCCTCATCTGTGGAGGCAAGAAATGTGCCAGGAAGGCCCCCGAAAACTCGTCCCAAACGGCTGGAAGTGCATTCTCTCCCCGGGACAGCTCCCACGAATCAAACCAGTCGACTGCGGTATCACGCAGCCGATGCGAACCTAAGACCACCGACTCGGTCTCCGAAGCCTTGATCACTCTCATGACCCGCTGTAACTGCCGGATGAACTCCTGCGGATCATCCTCAGGCCTCGACCCATAAAACTCTGGCGGGCTACAACTCAGAAAGTCCCGTAGCCTCAAACTATACGCTCGGGGTGAACGGCTGGTGATCTTTGGGCTGGCTGCTGCGTCCAGCCTATCCTCATATCGGCCCACGACCACGGCAGACAAGCGGGCCATCTCTTGTACCTTATTTCATCTGCTCAAGTGTGGGGTGGAGGCTCAGTCTGCGGTCTCGGCGGCCATTCTTTGCGACTCTAACCTCTCTTTGGGTGGCGGCGTCCAAAACCCGGCGAAGCACAACCTCAGTCTTGTCAGGGCTGCGCCTCGTACTCCTCTGTATCTCACTAGCAGCACCCTCGGCTGCCTTGACCTTCTGGGCTCGGGTTGCCTTGCGCGGAGGCATAACTGGTAAAAACGAGATACGTCAGAGGGGTCCAACTTACAACACAGCTCTAAGGCATGATCTCAGAATGAGAAGAATGGAAACCAATCCTAAATGTCCTGCGACCTCACGATTATAGATGTGGTGCACAACATCGATAATCAAGAATCTACTAGACACGGTCGTAGACACTTTCCGAGGATTAATCGCTCACGATACCACTTTGTCAAGACCGAACGGGCGTGGTGGTGCCTTACCCCGGGCACCCTAGTGATACAACATCAGAGATAACCAGCGGAAAAATAAAACTTTAACAAGAAACAAGATATATGATCTTAAAACAGGTCAACCAAACGGTTACCTTCCAATAGAATATATGTATACAACTCTTTCAAAACGAACAGTTTAATCCTTTTTACAAACCACACTTACAAAGATTACTGGACCTCAAGAGTTTTTATACAACATGGCGGGACGGGGCCGTCATACCACGAATGTACAAGAACCTACAACTCGTGGTAACATGCAAAAGATAAGCCTCGGAGAAGCGGAGCTTCCAATCTGTTGGCGTGATCACATGGCGGGGATCCACTACCGATGTACTCTACCGCGGCATGAACGCGGCCCCGAAGGAGGTCGATGCAGTACCAAGTATGTGGCGAAAATCTGCGGTTAAATCATAACGATCTATAAAGCGGGAGACATGTATGATAACCAACATACAAGACGCATAAAAGCATGATCAAGTCGAGGACTCGCGCCTCAACGTCATCACTCAATATAACTATGGGTCTCACGCCGCAACATCAATCATACTTGCATCACGGCCCACATGCGGAGTCTGCATCGGTGTAGACACATCCGTGATGCAACAATAATAACAATGCCCGTAGCCACGTGCCGGAATTGCGCCGGTGTAGACCGTCCGTAACATCAACAACAATATCTTGGGTGATCAACCTGCGCGTAGCATGCCCCGAATTCTACCTCGGTGTAGACATGTCCATGTAACCACAATAACAATATATCGGGTAATCAACCTGCGCACGGCCACATGCCCGGTCTGCATCGGTGTAGACATGTCCATGTAACCTCAATAACAATATATCACACAACAGGCTATCACAAACAAGCTCAAGCAAATTACCATACTTCTAGACTTTTATAAAAAGATCCACTCTTTCTCAAGAAGTCACACAATACCCGAAGTATAAAAATAGAGTGACTATCTTTTTAAGTAAACCAAAATACTTCCCATTGTAAAAATCAAGTAACCACATTATTTTCCAAACATTCAAGTTTGCCTAATTTCAAATGCTCAAGTTTCTCATTTTAGAAAGGTTTTATAACTCATAGTCTTAATCCTTTTAAAACAATTGAGTAACATATGTCTTATGTGTGGCGTTTATTCTTGTTTACAACAATCTTATTACTGACCATGATCTAGGAAATGTAATACAATTTTGTCTTATCTTAGCTTATGCGGATGGAGGTTTCTCTTGGTTTTAATAACAATTAGTTATTTGTCAATACACTTTCCTTTATTAAGCTTCTTTGTGGTTTGTTCGATACTTGTTCTCCTTTCCAAATCATTAAAGCATTATTCTTTTTAAAACCAAGTACTCATTACTCGCGAATGAGATTTCACACTTTTAACAAAAAGTTAATTACGAAGTAAAACAAGTTAAGTCTCTTATCTTTCAAGATCAAGTCTCTTAACTTTTACAATCAATAAACCATTCTTACTACATAAGTCGTTATAACTAACTTCCCATAAAGCTATTATAACACACTATGTTTTAAACCAACCAACTCATTTAGCACGTATCGTCTCACCGTACTACATAGTTTACAAAACATCATGCTCGAAGGATAGGAAGAGGTTCACATACCTCGCGACGATTATCGATAATAAGCAAAACGCTCCGCGATCACGTAACGGCTAGCCGTTTCCACTCTTCAAGTAGAATCGCTACTCGTAGTACTTCCACCTATAAGGCCACAAACGTCTATTAACTTCTAACTTGCGGTTCCATGTTCTCTGAAAATTGGCGGCACCTCCGCATGGCAGCGTAAATCTCCTCTCTATCGGTAGGCTACGAAGCCAACCGGGGGTTTACACGTCTAACGGCGTGTACCATTCTACACAACAATGCTACACAAGTCTCATGTGTCTGATCTATGTAATTCTGATTCGATTCTTTTCTTTAAATTGGGCTTAAGTCAAAAGACATTGCCGCGATAATGTTCGATTCTATATATAGTATACCTCAACTATATATTCCTACAACATGTAATCTCAATTACAATAAGGGACAAGAATATTTACCTCGACAAGCCCAAAATTATCCAAGTTATAATGTCGATCCCGAGCAAGGTTTAGCTCTACTCGTGCGCTCCAATCCGCTCCAAACAACCCTTAGAAGTTCTAACCAACTTCACTCAAATACTTGACCAACTATGAAGATTTCCTTAGGGTTTCGGTTTGAGACTAAAAGGACAAAGGTAGTATTTGGGCTCACGTATAGAGGTAACTTTTGGAATACTACAAGGTAAAGGCTAAGGTATTTTGGGCATTATAACAATACTTGGAGAGTATTTCTACCAAGAGGGGGTGTATTATACGAAACAACTAGGCTAGGGGTACCCACGGCCACACTAGGAGGGGAGGAATCCTCTCGGCAAAGGCCACACGAAAAGGGGAGGAAGCTCACGGCTAGAGCACAAGAAAGGGAGGAAGGATTTTCAAGACTTGGTGATTTTGGAATGGATGAAGTCTTGAAGCTTAGGGGTATTTATAGGAAAACCAAAGGCGACGATGGCGAAGATCAAGCCGTGTGCAAGGCAAGTGTAAGGCGAATCAAGCCAAGTGCACCCTAACCCTACTCACAAAACACTCCACAAAACAAGCCACAAAGCAAGGCACAAATCAAAGGAACGATCGGCGAGGCAACCGTCCTCTTGGGCCTTGATCGTCCAAGCCACAGCTTCCCGATGTGAGGGTGACACGTATCACCCTCCGTTGGTCCAAAATGTTCGTCTCTCGGAAAAATCCATAAAAATTATAAATGACATAGCCGGAATTTTCCCTACGAAGCTGTGGAAGCGTTTAGTCAACGACTCTAGCAGGTGTTGTGCACAAAGGTAAGTCGGCGAAGCCACCCAGGGGTGGCGTGTCGCCCTCCTACTAGTCCAAAATAATTCATCTTAGAAAATATCCAAAATGGCCAAAATCTCAAAATCAAAGCGGGCCCACAAAGCGTAAATTTCTCGTGGGCCCAGCGTGACCATTCAGAAAATAAAATCTCAAAATTCTAATATAATTTAAGAAGCCCATATTCCAAATCTGGGAACCCAATTCCATCAACGAACATTTTCTTTACAAAAGCGGAAACTTTTTCCGTGGAAGAATCACCTCTTTCTTCCCTTCCAATTTTTCTGTCGTGCTCTCGTACGTACGTCCTCGCATACATACCCTGAGAATACGGGGTATAACAACACTTTGTTAATCGCTTTGGACATCACGACCGCGATGCGTGCGCGCGGGTATGCTTCCATTTTGATTCGCTTGTTGTCTTATTGTTTCCGCTTTGGACATCTCGACACGATCGTAGCGCGCGGGTATGCTTCCATTTGGAATCTTGTCTTATTGTTTCCCTTTGGACCTCGACACGATCGTGGCGCAGGTGCACGCTTCCATTTGGAATGTTGTCTTATTTGTTCCACTGGACATCGACACGATCGTGGCGCGCGGGTATGCTCCATTTGGATTCTTTGTCTTGTTGTTATCATATCATAGACTGTCGGCAGTGAGGAAGGTACTCCACGGGCAGGATTGATGTTGTGGGCGTGAGACCCTGATTTGATATAACTGCTTATATGTTGTGTACTGCAGTTTGGTTATCATACATGTCTCCCTCTTTATATATCGTTATGATTTCATTCTGATATTCTGATTTCACATACTTAGTACTTTGTTATCTTGACCTCCTTGGCTGCGTTAATCTGCGGTAGAAGTACATCATTTGTCGATCCGCGTTTAGGATCTCATTTCAGCGTGTTGGGAAGCTCCGTTCCGTCGGAGGCTTATCTTTGGTATGTTACCCTGAGTCTGTAAGTTCTTGTACGTTCAGGGGTATGGCGGGGCCACTGTCCGTCATAGTTGTTAATATAAATCTTAAGTGCATGCTTGTTGTGGCGAGGATGTAAGGATTATGCTCATTCAAATGTCTTTATATATATATGTTGAAAGGCAACCGTTTTGGTTGGCCTATTTTATTCTTCATGATCCATGTCTATTTTGCATGTTTAAGTTTTATTTTCATTTGGTTTTCTCGATGTTGTATCACTAGGGTGCGGGGTAAGGCACGATCACGGGCCGGGCAGTCGTGACACATGCCGAATCCCATCGTATAAGCATGTCCAAGGATCAATCATGATGGAGCATACAGTGGAATCCCACATCACTATCGGTGCGTCAAGTAAACTTATAACAAGGCAGTCGGCCTCAACCGAGAGTCACGACAACGTAACATATAATACTTGCACTTAAAGCTATCACAAGCAAATACATGCAAGTTCATTAAACCTTTAGACTTCCATTTTATAAACTCATGACACTTCGTTTTACGTCAAAATCAGAATTTAACCCCAAGTACTACGTGCTTTCATTATTTTCAAAAGATCCTTTTTCATATAAAACCCCAAGATACTAACACGTAGTATCGGGCTTGTGTACATTTCACATAAGTCACGATACTTTTAGAAATACATTTCTCGGCTTCTAAATCAAGTGACCACTTTAAAGCTTTAAGCAAGTGATACCTTTAAATCAAATTGCCCTTCCTTATCTGAAGTTATTTCTTTGTTTACCTTATTAGAAAACCATTCTCTTAACCTTCCATAAAGCGTTATAACCAACTTCCCATAAAGCCGTTATAACCCTTTATGGTTTTAGACAAAACTCATTCCTTTTATAACCAAGAGACTTATACTTTTATTAAAACCAAGTATTATATATTTTCAAATCAATTCTCATAACTTTCAAAGTACAATTAGTCTCTTAACCTTTAGAAATCAAGTGACTCCTTTTATTATAAAACCTTAGGCAATTGATGCCTTAAAATCAAGTTGCCTTTTCATTAAAAAGAATCAAGTCATTTATCTTTCCATAAAGCAAATATAGCCAACTCCCGTAAAGTCGTTATATTCCTTTATACTTTAGCCAAATACAATTTCCTATCCAAGGACTTATACGTTTAAAGCGGAACAAGTATCACATACTTGAAAACTCTTGAGTCCCTTAACTTTAATAAAACATTAGACATCCTTAATACTTTCAAAGAAGTGAGTTAATCTCTAACTCACCCGACTTGGCTATTCATAAAACTAGTAAAGGATATCAAGGTGTTGTCGTCTGCAGTACTACATCGTGCAACTATCCATACTCGAAAGATAGGAAAAGTTCTACATAGAGTAAATCACACAACTACCTCTTAACTTCTAAGAGTAGAAGGAAACATGAAATGATACCACGGTATATTCCATACATAGAATCATGCCAAAGGAAGGAAGAGGTTCACATACCTCGCGGCGATTATCGACAAGTAGCAAAATGCTCCAAAGTACTTCAACCTTGATAGCTATTCCATCCTTGAATAGGATACGCTATACTTAGTACTTGACTATAATGGTCACAATCGTCCATTAACCTCTCACTTCAAACGTAGAATATTCTAAGTGCTAAGTCACTAAATTCTACGGAAAATCGGACAACACTTCCTTTGTTTCTACTTACTTTGCCACCTTTTTCAAGGCGAATACAATAACCAAACACGCGCGTTTATGGCCCGATCAATGCAATCAACAATAGGGGATTACACGCCTACTAGGCGTGTAAAATTCCGCCACAATAGATATCAAACTAATACAACTACTAGTCGATTTCGGCCATATTGAGTACAACAATACCAATTCTTATCCAATTTCCATTTCAATCCAAATTGTTAGCATAACATGATATCAAGTCGCAATCGATTATACTACTATAATCTCGACTAAGTAACGTCACGGCGACTACAGTAAGCGACCAAATTGTAATCCAACTTCACAAGGCTTACATTACATTTCGGATTTTAAGGCTCTGAGCAATCCATAATACTTATAAACTTCAACACATATACTTACTAGAAACATGTAAAGCTAACAACAATATAAATAATCTTGTAACACTTTTAAGGGACAAGATTATACCTTAACGAATCTTAATCCAACTCCAAATCGAAGTCGCTCTTAGCAACTTAGAGCCTCTTCAAGACACTTCAATCCACTACTTGAGACCAGAACAATACCAACAACTTTCCTTCAAACTTCGATCCAAAACCTAGAAAGCAACTAGGTTTTCACTTTGCGACTATCCGAAAACTATATTTTTCGAGATTTTTCTATTGAGATATGCTTACAATACCTCATGAATCTTGGTTTAAAGTGTGGAGCTAAATGGATAACAAACAAAAAAAAATTATAGAGAGGGCAAACAGGAGAGCAATGCTCTTGTGTTCTTCAATTTCTCTTGAAAATTTTCTAAGTGTTGCCATTAGTCTTGCTACTAGTAGTATAATATAGTGCAATGGAGGTCGAGATGTAAACAAATGGGTGGTTTGGATGAAGTCTTATCAAATATCAAGACTAGTGGACCCTTTGACTTAGTCAAGAATCTCAGCTACTACTTGCAAGACTTGTCTTGCTAACAAAGGTCGATGACCCTCTTGCCCTTGCAAATTTCGTCGAGGCATCATTAAGGGGGTGACACGTGTCGCCTCCCATTAAATCCTGATAATGCGTTTCCGGCAATTTCATAATTAGATAACTTTCTACAAGTCTCAAATCTTAACACCGTGAGTTCTTACGTGCGTTAACTTAAAACATGTCCTGTAAATACGGGGTGTAACATTCTTCCCCTTAGAAACATTCGTCCCGAATGTTCTTTGAGTCAAACTTATAATTAGCGACATAGTTTCCTTTCCAACCCGACATACCAACATTGCCACATGGCCCTAATACCTCGCACACGCATATCGTCATCGTCATAAGCCCAAAAAAGGGATTATCTTTTCGTACTTCCAACTCCTTCTAACTTATACACAGCATCAATATAATATGTTCATGACACTTAAACATACCACAACTTTATCATGCATACAAGTTTCTAAAGGGCCAAAGACATACACGAAATCATATAGGCGGTTCAGGACCGCTAAGCTGAACTCCCACCACGCGGCCTCTGTCACGGCTCTGGTGCATAAACATCTGCCTAGCTATGGAAGGCGAAGAACCATGGCGATCGATGGCTGCGCTATCCCACGATGCCACATCTGGTGGACGATCTCTCACGAAATGACCTGCTGGCGAAGCATAACAATTTGTCGCGAGTAATCGACACTCCCAAAATGGAATCTACTACGATGACCACACCGGGCAAAGATGGTTTCCCCTGGCTACTATTCTTGGACATCTGTGAACCTGTAGCCCTGACCTGCTCCCGAATATCCCTGGCGACCAAACCTCCGACCAGAAGACCGGGAAGGAGCACTCTGTGCCGGCTGAGATGTAGACCTAGTCTGATGTTGAGGTTGTCCGCCTCGAAAGTTACCCTGGAACTCTGCCGTCACAGCCTCTTGGGTGGCACGAGTCTAGGTGACCTCTCTCTCTCTGTCCTCTATCCCTGCGCATAAGCTTGCATCGGCAATATCCATACAGGGTGAAGGGCCACTCCAGGCATGCGATAATCATATAATGGTCTAGCCCGTCACATGCGGTGAACTGCATCGCCATATCAGCCCGCGATAGTGTGCGTATGCACGGCGAGTCAAACTCCAGGTTGTATTCCTTGATGGTCCTCCCATTCTGCCTCACCGACAAGAACCTATCAACACGGGCTCTCCTCATTTCAGGAGGCAAAAAGTGATCAAGAAAGGCCTCCGTGAACTCATCCCAAACTGTCGGATGAGCACCGCGCTCTCGGCGGCTCCGAGACTCAAACGGTTCAATGCAATATCGCATAACCGGTAGAAGCTAACCTGGACTCTGCATCTCGAGGCCCTAAGCACTGCATAGTCCGTAGGCTGCGAGCGAACTCTTGAGGATCATCCTCGGATCTCGAACCATAAAACTTCGGGTGGACTACAACCCAGAAAATCCGAATCCTCAGCATCGGCTCTGGGTTAGCTACTGCTCACTGTCGTATTTGCCCTACCACTATGCTAGTCAAAAGACTGATCTCCTCTCCATAATCTCTAAACTATTCACCTGGCTGCGGGACTGGAGGCTCGGTGCGGAACCTCTGGAGCTCTGCGCTCTCGGCTCCTCTGTCTGCCGGCGTGGTGAGTTCGCCGATCCGCCTACTACCTCGGGCATAGTGCGTGCTCGAGTCTGGTAACCCTCTGCGTACCACTAGCGGCTCCTGCTTCTTTGCCTTGCCACAGGCCTGGTCGCTCGTGGAGGCATAAATGTTACATAAGAAGGGTCGGAGAGGATTGACCTACTAGGGCGGCTCTGCGCACGATCTCGAAAGAGAGAAGAATGAAACCAATCCTAAATGTCCTGCGACCTCACGATTATAGATGTGGTGCCTGACACAATAATCAAGACTACTAGACACGATGCGTAGACACTTTCAGAGGACTAAGCGCTCACGATACCACTTTTGTCACGACCCGAGCCGGGCATGGCGGTGCCCTACACAGGCACCACGCAGTATACATCGAGAGATAATCAGTGGAACATACATGAAACTATAAAATAAAACAACAGTAAAACAACGAGTTAGCGATAGGGCTACCTTCCGACATATAATATACAACGGCGAGTTGCCTCCTTTCCTTTACAAAGCGACCCACAAAATGTGACTGGACCTCTAAGAGTTTTAACATAACAAGCGTGGCGGGACGGGGCCCGCCATACCACGAATATACATGAATCTACAACCTCGTGGAAAACCGTACCAAGAGATAAGCCTCGGAGCAAATGGAGCTTTTTCCCAAAGATCAACCGAGATCCTAAGAGCAAGGATCACCAACACAGGTACCTAAAACTGCGGGCATGAGCGGCCCGAAGAAGTCGATTACAACGGTACCAAATATGGAACAGAAATAACGTCTGATAAGCGGATCATAAGCGTACAAAAGAATGGCGAGGACAAATATCTGAGTACATACGGATCTGCCGTGTCATTACCACTTATGAACTTAATCGTACCTTATTATCTTCTCCCATTTTCAATAAAAGTTATAGCCATATCTTACGTACATACTTAGGAGAAGTCATTAAGTTCGTTTCCATCTAACTTATTTACCTTTCATAACACAATCCGACCCTTTATGGAGGGACGCATATACTACCCGGCCCAATCTGGGACGCGATCAAGTCACACAATATCAAAGTGTGTCCGTGGAATCCCCCATCACTACCGACAGCTATAAGCGTAAATTATAACCATGTGTGGCGCGTGGCATCCACCTCCATTAAAGGCGATACATATACAACATATATATATATCTCGCCGTGGAATCCGTCATCGCCGCATAACTATAAGTGTAAAAATATAACCATGTGAAGCGCGTGGCATCTCACCTCAGCGTCGGCGTACATATACAACACGTATATATATCTCTGCCCGTGGAATCAGCATCACCGCCGACTATAAGTGTAAAAATATAACCATGTGACGCGTGGCATCCCGCTCATTTACAGCGTACATATACAACATATATATATATATATATATATAAGCGACGCGTGCCGGAATCCCACATCGTATAAGCATGGCCATAACGTGCCCTCGGCATCCCTCATCGTAGGTGCAGGTCTTCCTGGGGAGCTAGCCCATGGAGTAATAATATAACATGCCCCCGGAATCCCTCATCGGGTACGTGTCTTCATGGGAGCTAGCCGTGGAGTAAAATATAACATGGTCGCATGCCGGAATCCCATCGTATAAGCATGGCCATGGAGTAATAAAGCGCGGGCATCTAACGCGTCATCGGCTGCATGCCGGCATCCTCATCGTATAAGCATGGCCAAGATCAATCACTGATGGAAGCATACGTGGAATCCCCGTCGCTGCGATGCGTCGATAAAATGTCGGGCATCTAACCCACATCTGGTCACATGCCGGAATCCCACATCGTATAAGCATGTCGAGGATCGATCATGATGGAAGCATACGTGGAATCCCATCACTATCCAGATGCGTCAAGTAAACTTATAACAAGACAGTCGGCCCTCCAACCGAGAGTCACGACAACGTAACATATAATACTTGCACTTAAAGCTATCACAAGCAAATACATGCAAGTTCATTAAACCTTTAGACTTCCATTTTTATAAACTCATGACACTTTCGTTTTACACATCAAAATCCGAGAATTTAACCCCAAGTACTACGTACTTTCATTATTTTCAAAAGATCCCTTTTTCATATAAAACCCCAAGATACTAACACCGTAGTATCGGGCTTGTGTACATTTCACATAAGTCACGATACTTTTAGAAATACATTTCTCGGCTTCTAAATCAAGTGACCCTTACTTTAAAGCTTTAAGCAAGTGATACCTTTAAATCAAATTGCCCTTCCTTAATACAAGTTATTTCTTTGTTTACCTTATTAGAGAAAACCATTCTCTTAACCTTCCATAAAGTCGTTATAACCAACTTTCCATAAAGCCGTTATAACCCTTTATGGTTTTAGACAAAACTCATTCCTTTTATAACCAAGAGACTTATACTTTTTATTAAAACCAAGTATTATATATTTTCAAATCAATTCTCTTAACTTTCAAAGTACAATTAGTCTCTTAACCTTTAGAAATCAAGTGACTCCTTTTATTATAAAACCTTAGGCAATTGATGCCTTAAAATCAAGTTGTCTTTTCATTAAAAAAGAATCAAGTCATTTATCTTTCCATAAAGCAAATATAGCCAACTCCCCATAAAGTCGTTATATTCACTTTATACCTTAGCCAAATACAATTTCCTATCCAAGGGACTTATACGTTTAAAACGGAACAAGTATCACATACTTCAAAACTCTTCAAGTCCCTTAACTTTAATAAAATATTAGACATCCTTAATACTTTCAAAGAAGTGAGTTAATATCCTAACTCACCCGACTTGGCTATTCATAAAACTAGTAAAGGATATCAAGGTGTTGTACGTCTACCGTACTACATACGTGCAACTAGCCATGCTCAAAAGATAGGAAAAGTTCTACATACACAACTACCTCTTAACTTCTAAGAGTAGAAGGAAACATGAAATGATACCACAGGTATATTCCATACATAGAATCATGCCAAAGGAAGGAAGAGGTTCACATACCTCGCGACGATTATCGACAAGTAGCAAAATGCTCCAAAGTACTTCAACCTTGATAGCTATTCCATCCTTCAACTAGGATACGCTATACTTAGTACTTCAACCTATAATGGTCACAATCGTCCATTAACCTCTCACTTCAAAGCGTAGAATATTCTAAGTGCTAAGTCACAAATTCTACGGAAAATCGGACAAGACTTCCTTTGTTTCTACTTACTTTGCCACCTTTTCAAGGCCGAATACAATAACCAAACACGCCACATTTAAGGCCCAATCAATGCAATCAACAATAGGGGATTACACGTCTACTAGACGTGTAAAATTCCGCCCCACAATAGATATCAAACTAATACAACTACTAGTCCAATTTCGGCCATATTGAGTACAACAATACCAATTCTTATCCAATTTCCATTTCAATCCAAATTGTTAGCATAACATGATATCAAGTCGCAATCGATTATACTACTATAATCTCCAACTAAGTAACATGCGACGACTCTAGTAACGACAAATTGTAATCCAACTTCACAAGGCTTACATTACATTTCGGATTTTAAGGCTACAAGCAATCCATAATACTTATAAACTTCAACACATATACTTCATGCTAGCAACATGTAAAGCTAACAACAATATAAATAATCTTGTAACACTTTTAAGGGACAAGATTATACCTTAACGAATCTTAATCCAACTCCAAATCCGAAGTCGCTCCTTAGCAACTTAGAGCCTCTTCAAGACACTTCAATCCGCTACTTGAGACCCTTAGAACAATACCAACAACTTTCCTTCAAACTTCCAATCCAAAACCTAGAAAGCAACTAGGTTTTCACTTTGCGACTATCCCGAAAACTATCTTTTTCCGAGATTTTTCTATTGAGATATGCTTACAATACCCTCATGAATCTTGGTTTAAAGTGTGGAGCTAAATGGATAACAAACAAATTTTTTTGTTGTAGAGAGGGGCAAACCCGAGAGCAATGCTCTTGTGTTCTTCAATTTCTCTTGAAAATTTTCTAAGTGTTGGCATTAGTCTTGCTACTAGTAGTATAATATAGTGCAATGGAGGGTCAAGATGTAAACAAATGGGTGGTTTGGATGAAGTCTTATCAAATATCAAGACTAGTGGACCCCTTTGACTTAGTCAAGAATCTCAAGCTACTACTTGCAAGACTTGTCTTGCTAACAAATCGATGACCCTCTTGCCCTTGCAAATTTCGACCAAGGCATCATTAAGGGGGTGACACGTGTCGCCCTCCCATTCGTCTAATAGTACGTTTCCGACAATTTCATAATTAGATAACTTTACAAGTCTCAAATCTTAACACTGTGAGTTCTACGTGCGTTCTTAAAACATGTCACAGTAAATACGGGTGTAACGACGATCCTAGTGAAACCCATCAAAGCCTCACATTTGTTGTAATCTAGGCCTCGTTGTGTTTTAAATACTACACTAGTAGCAAGACTTGGCATTTCTACACTTAGAAAAATTAGAGGAGCCTTGTTCTTGAGAACCTTGCTCTCGGGTTTGCACATATCCCACACAAAAAAAATTAGTTTGTGATCCTTTGTTCACAAGACTTAAACCCAAGGTTCCTAAGAGTGTGGTAAGGATATCTCAATAGAAAGATTGCGAAAAAGCGGCGTTTCGTATTAGTCATAGCGGAAACTTGTGGAGTTCTTCAACTTTGAAGTTGGAACTTGAAGATGGGTTCTTCATAGGCCTCTAAGGAGTGCTTGGAGCGGATTGGAACCTAAGGAAAGGAGCTAAGAATTGCTAAGGCGCGACTTTGAATCTTGGAAATTTTAAGGGCTTGGAAAGGTATAAATTTTGTCGTTTTAGAAATTATGTTTACTTATTGATTGTAGCTATGGATATTAGCAAGCATGAGTTATATATTATGTAGTTGGATTAGTGTATTGGCTATTGGAACCCTAATCCGAAAACTAGCATGTTTAGCCTTAAGATTGGAATTCAAGTTGATTATTAGTTTAAAGTCGTCGCATGTTGTATAAGAAAGAAATTGTAGTTGTTGAAGTTGTTTCTGACTATATAACATGTTAGAACTTAGAAATTGGAATTTGAAAAGGATTGGAAAAGACTTTGAATTGTGGTTATGTTGTTAGCCGAGAATGGCTTGATTATGGACTAAGTTGGTATTAATTGTGGGGCGGAATTTTACACGTATTGTAAGGCGTGTAATCCCCTTTGTTTGGTTGTTATTTGAGCTTTAAATGTGGCGTGTTGGTTATTATATTCGGCCTTGAAAAAGGTGGCAAAGTGAGTAGAAACAAAGGAAGTGCTGCCCGATTTTCCGTAGAATTAGAGACCATATACTTAGTATTATTCTACGTTAGAGACTAGAAGTTGATAGTCTTGTTGTGACCATTATAGGTTGACACTTCTACGTACGGCGTATTCGGCTTAGCTTGTGGATATTAGCCGAAAAGGTATGTGAACTATCTCCTCTTCTAGCATGATTCCTTAAGATAAAGAAAGTAAGTTCTACTCCTTAAATGATTCATTCCTTGGTTGTACTTGGATTGCCTAATATAGAATTTGTTCTATGAACTTCCTTGATTGTACTTTGAGGTGTAAATTGTAAGTTATATAATCCATTGCCTTAGTGAAGTTGGATTCTTAAAAGTGAAAGTATTTTACTTAAAGTACATAGAGTCTTGAAAAGGAAGTGGTTTCCAAACCTTTTGGCTAGTGCCTTAGTTCCAAAACCTAAAGGTCATTATAATGACTTTAGGGGAGTCAAAGGAGTGATTTACTTAATTGTTTTAAGAGAGGAGAAATGACATGATTTAAGAGAAGTAACTTGTTTTAAAGGTGTGAGTTACTTGAGGTTTAAAAGTAGAAGAAACTTGTTTTCTAAATATTAAGAGACTTGAAGTATTTTGAAAGTTAAGAACTTGATTTGTAAGTATGTGATACTTGGTTTTAAAAGTATAAGTCTCTTGGTTATAAAAGGAATGAAATTGTCTAAAAACCATAAAGGGTTATAACGGCTTTATGGGAAGTTGGTTATAACGGCTTTATGGAAGGTTTAGAAAGTTGTCTATTTTGATTAATGGGCATAAGTTGCCTTGATTGTGAAAATTTGAAGTTACTTGATTTCAAGCTTTGAAATGAGTTTTCTAAGAGTGTAGTAACTTACTTTGAAAAATAGACACACTTTGATACTACGGGTGTTAGTATCTTGGGATTTTACATAAAAGGAGTCTTTTGAAAAGAGATATGCGTCGTAGTACTTTGGCTTGTTAAATGAGAATTATTCTATTTGTGCCTTGATAAGTACTTTGGCTTGTTAAATGAGAATTATTCTAAAGTGTGCCTTGATAAGTACTTTGGCTTGGTTAATTGAGAATTATTCTAAAGTGTGCCTTGATAAGTACTTTGGCTTGATTAATTGAGAATTATTCTAAAGTGTGCCTTGATAAGTACTTTGGCTTGATTAATTGAGAATTATTCTAAGTGTGCCTTGATAAGTACTTTGGCTTGATTAATTGAGAATTATTCTAAGTGTGCCTTGCTAAGTACTTTGTCTTGTTTAATTAAGAATTGCCTATATGTGCTGGTGATAGCCTTTGAGTGCAAGTATTATGTTTTATTACGTTGTCGCGACTCTCGGTTGGAGGCGTGGTCTTGTTGTAAATGCGTGGGCGTCTGCAAGGTTATGTGGGATTCCATGGGTATGCTTCCGTTATTTGTAGTACTTGGGTTAAATTCTCGGATTTTTATAAAAGACCTGGTAGTGCTTATGTGTTGTTTGACGGCCGGTCGAGATAGGGTAAGAGTATAAGTGAGGGGTAAACCCCCAAGACATTATACCCCCTGCTTGTTTTGTTTGATGGTCGGTCGAGATAGGGTAAGAGTATAAGTGAGGGGTAAACCCCCAAGACGCTATACCACCTTCTCGCGGGTCAGAGTATAAATGAGGGTAAACCCCAAGACATTATACCTCTTGCTTGTTTTGTTTGATGGTCGGTCGAGATAGGGTAAGAGTATAAGTGAGGGGTAAACCCCCAAGACGCTATACCACCTTCTCCAGGGTAAGAGTATAAATGAGGGGTAAACCCCCAAGACATTATACCCCCTTCTTTACCACCTGCTCGTCTTCCTACTTGGCCCGTACAGTTTTTAGGACACAGGTGGGACTTGGTGTTCATGTATGCCTATTGGTGTTATATTATATCATGGACTGCCGGCAGTGAGGAAGGATTCCACGGGCATGATTGATATTATGGGCGTAGACCCATGGTTATATTTTAGAAATGACTTGAGGGCATGCGTCCCTGACTTGATATGACTGCTTATGTATTATGTAATGTAGGTTGGCTATCATACATGTCTCCTGCTTTTTTTAGACTGTTGTGATTTCATTACAGTACTTACTGTTTCACATACTTGGTACATTCTTAAATCGACCTCCTTGGGCTGCGTTCATCTGCGAGTTTAGATGCCTTGATTTGGTGATCGGCAGTGTATGACCGCCTTTCGAGTTTTGGGATAGCTCCTGCATTCGGGAGTTTATCTTTTTGGTATAGTTCCTTGATCTACAAGCTTTATGCGGTTGTGGGTCTGTGAGGCCTTGTCCGTCATAGTTGATATAACTCTTGAGGTCCGTATTCATATGTAGGATTAGACTCATGTACAATGTTGTGTCTTTTGTTTATGTATATTATATGGCAGCCTTGTCGGCTTTTCCTTACCACGCGTTGGTTTTAAAAAAAGTGTTATTTAAATTCCGCGATTTACTTGTGTTGTTAGGTAGAAGGTGCGGGTAGGCACGATCACGGGCGGGGTTGGGCGTGACAAATCGACGATGAAGAGAGCAACCAAGTGTAAAGAAATGGAGCTGAATCCATGAGGACCTTTCGAGGTGACTACGCGTGAGTGTTTGGTGGTATTTGAGCGGGTAGATAATAACTCAGGTAACGATCGTGGACCACTAGCAGACTAGCGGTGTTATGATAGACGTTGAGGTCATTATAGTGCGAGCTAGTTGGCCTCTTGTTATGCCAACGTGGACTCTGAAGAGAGATTGATTCGGTACGGTTTCGATGGCGGTTTGCCATCGAATGGAAAGGAAGAGAAGTGGTAGTAACGGTGAATTATCCTTCCTTCTTTGGCATCATTGTTTTTTTTATATATAAGTCCATGTGACTTGTTCATTTGAGGTAAATTGACCAGTAAGTAATAATTGAATTTGAAGGAATTTATGTTAAGGTGCCCTTGGAGGTACTTGGAGTTGGTTTGGTGTGGCGGTCGGGGCCACGACGCCGGATAATTTCGGGAAAATGTGCAAGCAAGAATAAAATAAGTCACAGTCTTTGCGGCGGAAAGCTGAGGGCATCTTTGGTAGGTTTTTAAAATATACAAAACTTTAAGGCGGTGCGTGATGATTAGATATTTCTTGGACGCGAGAGGACCTGTGATTAGGGTTGTGACTCGAGAAAGTTTAAGAAAGGGAGATAAGTTCTCTCACGTAAAAGACAGTTTACGTATTATGGGGTTGCGTGTACCCATTTGTTAGGCGAAGGATATGAGGCTAGTAAGGTCTTGGTATCGTCATGCCATAGGTTACTGATTGTAGATAACCGTGGAAAAAGTGTTGCGTTGGGGTAATTAAGAACGGCACGCAATTGGTGAGAAGTATCGTAAAGATATAAATGCAGGTTGTACGCACGTATGAAACTGTACGATTATGAATCAAGATATAAATACTTTTGCTAATAATAAGCCTAAGGTAAGGATATGACCAGAATGATAAAGGAAAATACGGCTATGGTTATGTAAGTTGCACGAGATATTATTACCCAGACTAGTGTAAAGACCATTAGTAAATAATGGGAAGTAAGAACATTTCGAGGAAATGTGGTAACACCTAGCTATAGGCTCTACAAGCGGGAAAGGAAAATCGGGTTACTACTTGTGAGATCAAGAATCCCCTAAATTGTGATTGTGAAGTCTTAGCGGGGAGGCAAGCAAAAGAATCAAATCTAAGTTAATGACCAAGATTGGTTGCATGAGAAAAGGAAACAGGAACCATAATTGAGATTAGGGACACGAATATTTCGCAGAATGAGAAAGGCTTTGATTATTGGAAGATAAGTTGACCAGACTACAGTTCTAACCCTCTGTGAGACTAGAGGTTAGGTTATTATTGTAACACGTTGGGTGTTGGGCTAGGTTGTGTCTTGATGCAACACGATAATGTTAGAGCTATGTTTCGGCGATTAGGGAAGCATGAAAGGAATTACGTCACTCATGATTTAGAGCTGGCGGCAGTTAAATCATGCCTTGGAGATTTGGGGGCATGACGTATATATAGACTTCATGTGGATATTTGTGCAGACCACAAAGCCTCGGTATACCTTGAGCAGGTAGTAGAATTTGCGACAACGACGGTGGTTAGAGTTATTCAAGGATTGTGATATCGATATCCTATACCATCCGGGGAAAGCCAAGACATTTACAGATACTCTTAGTCGTGGGTCTATGGGTAGTGCATCGGATGGGCAGCAGTGGAAGCAGGATGTGGTCCGTGAGATTCATCACCAATGAGCCGGGGTTCGATTATTGGTTTCAAGGTGAATGAAGTTTGGATCAGAGGTCACGAGTCTTCCGTCGTTGAGGAGGTAAAGAGGCGACAGTATGAGGATCCAATTATGATACGGTATTGAGATACGACTCTTCGAGAAGAGAAGAGCCTGTTTGAGTAGCACCGGATGGGGTGCTGTGATATGAGGATAGATCGGGTGTACCGGTCTTTGAGACTAGTCACAGAGTCTTAGGGAGGCATGCAGTGCTTATTGCTCTAATTGTTCGGGGTCGACTATGTTGCGTAGTGACCTCAGATGTATGTATTGGTAAGGTGGCCTGAAGAGGGACGTAGCAGAGTTGTTTCTTGATATCCGAATTAGTAGCAGGTCATGGTTGAACACCAGAAGCCCAGTGGGCTATAACAGGCGATTTAGACCCCGACTTAGATATGAGAGATAATTAAAATGGATCTTGTTACAGGGTGGCATCGTACTCAGAGGAAGTGTGACTCTGAAGTCATAGTAAACATCTTGTGAAACGATCGTGTTCTTTCGGATTGGGACCACTTACTCGGCTGAGGCTTATGCTAACTTATATAGCAGGGAGATTGTGAGACTGCACGGAGTTCCTATGTTATGATGTCAGACTTATGAGGTCGGTTACGGATAACTTTTGGAGGTTTTTCAGAAGGGATTAGGGACACAGGTGGGTCTCAGTGTTGCATTACATCCTCGGTGTGAGCGAGCGAGGCGTACTATCCGCACGAGGATAGGTTGCGGGCCGATGTTGTTGGTTTCAGAGCTAGCTGGGAGAATTATTTGCTTCTTGTTGAGTTACGTACGATAACAGATACCCTTCCAATATTTCAGATGGCCCTGTATGAGGCCTTGTATGTAAGAAAGTATAGATCATCGGTTAGTTGGTTCGACGTAAGCGAGGTTCAGTTATTTGGTCCAGACTTGTTCAGCAGGCGGTGGATAAGGCGGCTTATCCAGAAAGATTATTATGGCTTCGAGTCGATAAAAGCTTTATGCGGATAGCGGCGTTGACACGTGGGGTTGAGTTGACATTTTAGTATGAGTATTGTTATGTGGCCTCGTGTGGTATTATTGGTGTAGGGGTTGTAAGGAGACTATGTCGCTATCTTTAAGTTTGACTCCCAAAAGAACATTCGGGGACAAATTTTTCTAAGGGGGGAAGAATGTTACACCCCGGAATTTCAGGATATGTTTATAAGAACGTACGTAAGAACTCAAAAATATTAAGGTTGGAGACGAGTAAAAATTTATCGGAATTATGGAATTGTCGGAAAATGAAATATTGCGACGAACGGGAGGGCGACACGTGTCACCCCCCTTAGTGGTCTTGGACGAAAATGGCATGGATATAATGGTCATTTGACCATAATTTAAATGACCAAGTCTTGCAAAGACAAAGAGCTTGACATTGTTGACTTGTCAAAGGGCCACTTGGCTTGATCCTTGTGAAACTCATCCAAGCCACCCATTTGTTTTAATCTTGACCCTTCCTAGTATTATTTAAGTATACTAGTAGCAAGACTTTATCATTCTATACTTAGAAAAAAAATTGAAATCTTGTTCTTGCTCTCTTAGGGAGGCTCACGGCAATGGTCACTTTCCAAGAGAAATTTTTTCAATTTTTGTCCAATAATCCTCATACTTTAAACCAAGGTACCTAAGGGTATTGTAAGTGTATCTCAATAGAAAGATCCCGGAAAAATGGTGTTTTCATATTAGTCGCAAGGCGAAAACCTAAGGAGTTATTCAACTTTGAAGTTGGAACTTGAAGAGGAGTTCTTCATAAGCTTCTAAGGGTTGCTTGGAGTGGATTGGAACGTCGAAAGGAGGAGCTAAAGTTGCTAAGGATCGACTTGTAATCTTGGATCATATTTGGGCTAAATGAGGTATAATCTTCGTCTTACTTTTGTAATTGAAGATTCCATGTTATTATAAGTTAGAAATGATCATGTGATATGTGTTATGAAGATTGATAAGTGTTATGGAAATTTGGAAGCTCAACCAAAATGACATGTTAAGCCATTTGAAATTGAAATACAATTTGGTCGATAATTAGAATTGTCGCATGTTTACCTACTTGAAGATTGTAGTAGTTGTAATCAATTGTAGCTAGATAACATGTTATATTAAATCACTTGGATTGAAAAGGGATTGGAAACGAATTTGTATTGTTGTCCACTATTTTGCGAATGGACATTATATGTTGGACTAGTTTGATATTTGTTGTGGGGCAGAATTTTACGCCTTGATTAAGCGTGTAATCCCCATTGTTAACTACTTTGTTGAGCCTTAAGTGTGGCGTGTTTGGTTATTGAATTCGGCCTTGAAAAAGGTGGCAAAGTATGTAGAAACAAAGGAAGTGCTGTCCGATTTTCCGTAGAATTTAGTGACTTTGCACTTGGAATATTCTACGTTTGAAGTAAGAAGTTAATAGACGTATTATGGTCATTATAGGTTGACATACTATGTACGGCGAATTGGACTTAGCAAGTGGATTAAACCGAAGAGGTATGTGGAACTTTCTTATCTCTTGAGCATGAATAAGTTATAAATGTATAGTCGGTGAGACGTCTGAGATTTTGACAATCTAGGTCCATTTGATATTCTTGGCTTATTTTAAGAATGTCCAAGTTGGTTGATTTAGGGAATTAACTCACTTATTTAAATATTAAGGATATCTTGGTTTTCAAAAGTTAAGAGACTTTAAGTATGTTGAAAGTATTTTTGATACTTGTTTTGTTGGAAAGTTTAAGTCTCTTGGTTATAAAGAAGAATGTAAGTTTCTAAAGTATAAAGATAGTATAACGGCTTTATGGGAAGTTGGTTATAATAGCTTTATGAAAAGTTAGTGCCTTAAGTAAACTAAAATGAGAGTGTATATGAACTTGCTTATATATTGTATGATAAGCCGGTAGTGCTTATGTTATGTATGATAGCCGGTAGTGCTTATGTTATGTATGATAGCCGGTTTGTGCTAGTGGTATATTATTCATTACGGGGTCATTCCCCGAGTTTGTGGCATTTGCATATTCCGTGTATTTGCTACCCACGATGCGAGGAATACCTCATGCGAGTCCATAAGGGCTTATGCGGGTGAAATAGTCCCACGCGGGCGGGTACAGCCTATGCGAGGAATACCTCATGCGAGTCCGTAAGGGCTTATGCGGGTGATATAGTCCCATGCGAGGAATACCTCATGCGAGTCCGTAAGGGCTTATGCGGGTGAAATAGTCCCATGCGAGGAATACCTCATGCGGTTCCACACGACCTATGCGGGTGAAATAGTCCCAGGAGTAGGATTGCTTATTGATACTGCGGGCGGGTCGTCCTGCTTGATCGTGAGGTTCCTATTTTTATGTTGTAAGTATACTCTTGATTACTCTCATTGTTAGTAAGGCACAGTGTACTGTTAATTGAGTTATCATACCTGTCTCCAGTTTTATTAGAGACTTATGATTTCATTACATTACTTTCAGTTTCACATATTTGGTACATGTTGTACTGACCTCCTTCGGGAGGCTGCGTTCATGCCACAGGTAGAGTATATAGGTAGCTGATCCTCACTTATAGGATCATTGTTCAGCAGTTGGGAATCTCCATTACTCCGGAGGCCTATCCCTGGTATGGTTGGTTGTTATTTATTCAGGGGTATGGCGGGGCCCTGTCCCGTCATAGTTGTTATTCTTAGAGGTCTATAGTCACATTTGTGGATTGGGTTGTAGAGAAAAAAAAAGTATTGTTTTATTACGTATATTTTACGGAAGGTGGCCTTATCGGCTAGCCTGTTGTTATTTTAGGTTTAAGCATTTTATAAGTTGTGTATGTTCCGCTGCTATTCTCTGATGTATACCGAAAGGGGTGCCCAGGTAGGGCACCAGTCACGGGCCCGGGGTCGGGTTGTGACATACTTATATGTCACGACCGACCGGCTCGCATCGGCTGCCCTACCCTGGCACCTCGCTGTATACAATAGAGAATAGCGTGAACATACACAAATACATATAAATACTTACACAATAAACAACAACAAAGGCCGATAAGGCCACCGTAAAAAATATACACATACTCAAAAACATCGATTACATTTTCTTTTTCTTACAACCCAAATCCTGAACATGACTCTGACCTCAAGAATAACAATTGGCGACGAGGCCCGCCATACCCGAATGTACAACAACCGCAATACCGAGGATCCGACTAAGATAAGCCTCAAGAGTAATGGAGCTTCTCAATGGTGAGCAGTGATCCCAAGAGCGAGATCAAGAACTATATACTGCACGAGGCACGAACGCAGCCCCACACGCCGAAGGAGGTCGAGACAACATGTACCAAATATGTGAATCAAAGTACTGTAGTGAAATCATAAGTCTAAAATAAAGTGGAGACATGTATGATAACTCGATTAAGACATCTGCCTTACTAACAATGAGTAAACAAGAGTATACTCTTCGCGTAATAATAGGAGGCTCGTGATCAAAGTAGGGCCACCCGTATGTCATTAAGCAATCCTACTCGGACTATTTCACCGCATAGGTCTGTGAACCATGAGGTAACTTCCTGATAGGTTGTATCCGCCGCATAGGTCATGTAAACGCATGAGGTATTCCTCGCGTAGGACTATTGTTACACCGAACCGGGCGTGTGGTGCCCTACAGGCACCTTCTACTAACAGACAAGAAAGCTGCGAATTTAAATAACACCCTTTTTTTAAAACCAACATGCGTGCAAGGAAAAGCCGACAAGGCTGCCATATAATATACATAACAAAGACACTACACTGCATGAGTCCAATCCCACATATGAATACTGACTTAAGAATTTTATTGAACTATGGCGGACAAGGCGCCGTACCATAAGCGTACAAAAGCTCAGTCTTGAAAGAACTTATACCAAAAAGATAAACTCCCAAAGCGAAGGAGCTATCCAAAACTCGGTGGTCCTACACTGCCGATCACCAAGCGATACCTAAACTGCGACATGACGCAACCGAAGGAGGTCAGTAAGAAGAATGTACCAAGTATGTGAAACAATAAAATACTGTAATGAAATAATAATAGTCTAAACAAAACAGGAGACATATATGATAGCCAACCTACGATTACACGATACACTGGCGATCATATCAAGTCGGGACACGTGCCCTCAAAGTCACTACTCAAATAACAATACGAGGCCTTACTAACAATGAGAGTAATCAAAAGTATAGGTAGCAAATCCACGGAAACAGGTGGTATAACGATCTTTGGGGATACACCCCTCATTTATACTCTTACCCTGAAGAAGGTGATAAAGCAGGTGGTATAACGATCTTTGGGGATACACCTCATTTATACTCTTACCACGAAGAAGGTGATAAAACGGTGGTATAACGATCTTTGGGGATACACCCCTCATTTATACTCTTACCCTGGAGAAGGTGATAAAGCAGGTGGTATAACGATCTTTGGGGATACACCCCTCATTTATACTCTTACCCTGAAGAAGGTGATAAAGCAGGTGGTATAACGATCTTTGGGGATACACCCCTCATTTATACTCTTACCCTGAAGAAGGTGATAAAGCAGGTGGTATAACGATCTTTGGGGATACACCCTCATTTATACTCTTACCCTGAAGAAGGTGATAACGCAGGTGGTATAACGATCTTTGGGGATACACCCCTCATTTATACTCTTACCCTGAAGAAGGTGATAAAGCAGGTGGTATAACGATCTTTGGGGATACACCCCTCATTTATACTCTTACCCTGAAGAAGGTGATAAAGCAGGTGGTATAACGATCTTTGGGGATACACCCCTCATTTATACTCTTACCCTACCTCAACTGGCCATCATACATAACATAAGCACTTTAGCTTATCACACAATAAGTAAGCAAGTTAAGAAATCCCTAACTTCTTATTAGTCTTATTCATATACACTCTCATTTTGGTTTACTTAAGCGCTAACATGACATTATAAATCAGAATCTAACCTCCCGGTCACATGCCGAATCCCACATCGTACAAGCGTGTCGATGAGTAACACAAATAATGGAAGCATACGTGGAATCCCATTGTCGATGCGTCGCCCAAGTAAACTCACACAAGGCGGTGACCCTCCAACCGAGAGTCGCGCAGCGTAATAAAACATAATACTTGTACTCAAATGCTATCACCAAAGCGTTGGCAATTCTCAATTAAACAAGCCAAAGTACTTATCAAGGCACACATAGAATAATTCTCAATTAAACAAGCCAAAGTACTTATCAAGGCACACATAGCATAATTCTCAATTAAACAAGCCAAAGTACTACGTACGTACATTCTTTTCAAAAGACTCCTTTTTATGTATAACTCCAAGATACTAACACCCGTAGTATCAAGGTGTGTATATTTTTCAAAGTAAGTTACTACACTTTTAGAAAACCCATTTCAAAGCTTGAAATCAAGTAACTTCAAATTTTCACAATCTAGGCAACTTATGCCTAATAATCAAAACAGACAACTTTCTTAACCTTCCATAAAGCCGTTATAACCAACTTCCCATAAAGCCGTTATAACCCTTTATGGTTTTAGACATATTCATTCCTTTTTATAACCAAGAGACTTATACTTAAAACCAAGTATCACATACTTACAAATCAAATTTCTTAACTTTCAAAATACTTCAAGTCTCTTAATATTTAGAAAACAAGTTTCTTCTACTTTTAAACCTCAAGTAACTCACACCTTTAAAACAAGTTACTTATCTTAAATCATGTCATTTCTCCTCTCTTAAAACAATTAAGTAAATCACTCCTTTGACTCCCCTAAAGTCATTATAACGACCCTTAGTTTTTGGAACTAAGGCACTAGCCAAAAGATTTGGAAACCACTTCCTTTTCAAGACTCTATGTACTTTAAGTAAAATACTTTCACTTTTAAGAATCCAACTTCACTAAGGCAATGGATTATACAACTTACAATTTAAACATCAAAGTACAATCAAGGAAGTACATAGAACAAATTCTATTTTAGGCAATCCAAATACAACCAGGAGTGGATCATTTAAGGAGTAGGACATACTTTCTTTATCTTAAGGAATCATGCTAGAAGAGATAGTTCACATACCTTTCGGCTAAATCCACAAGCTAAGCGAATCGTCAAATGCGTAGAAGTGTCAACCTATAATGGTCACAACAAGACTATCAACTTCTAGTCTCAAGCGTAGAATAATACTAAGTATACGGTCTCTAATTCTACGAAAAATCGGGCAAAGACTTCCTTTGTTTCTACTCACTTTGCCACCTTTTCAAGGCGAATACAATAACCAACACGCCACATTTAAGGCTCAAAACAACAACCAAACAAAGGGGATTACACGCCTTACAATACGTGTAAAATTCGCGCACAATTAATCTGAAGTAGTTCCATATTCAAGCCATTCCGCCAACAACATTGTTATACCGTATTTTCCGGTATATGCGTGAAGGCGTGCGTCAGAAGATTAAGCAAAGTAGGCAAGGTACGAAATTTATGCACAACCCGAAAGAGTCGTTTTCCGAAACGCTTTACAAACTTTGCGAAGGAAAATTCCAGCTATGTCATTTATTATTTTGCGGATTTTTCCAGAGATGGAATATTTTGGACCAACGGGAGGGTGACACTTGTCACCCTCAATGGACGGCAAACATGGGGCTTCCTTGGATGATTTTGTGGCTCTTTTTTTTGTCAAATAGTTGGTAGGATATTTTGGTGGTAGATGGATAAGGTGTACTTGGGTAAATCTTGGCCTTACACTTGCCTAGCACTTGGCTTCATCTTGGCCATTGGTTGGCCTATAAATACCCCCTTAGTTGATGAGTTATTTCATCCACACTTGAGCAAATTCCAAGTCTAAAAATACTCCCTCCCTCTTGAGTTTTCGTCCGCCACACCTCCTCCCCCTTTGAGAGGCCCTCGGCCGAGAACACTACCCACTAGCCTAGTTGTTTTAGAAATACCCCCTTGGTTGAGAAATACTTCTCCAAGTATTATTATAATGCCCTAAATACCTTAGCCCATATATCTTGTAGTACTTTCCAAAGTTACCTCTACGTAGAGCCCGAAAATACTATTATACTTCCCTTAAGTCACAAAAACGAAACCCTAAAGAAATCTTCATAGTTGATTGAAGTATTTAAGTAGAAGTTGGTTAGAACTTCTAAGGGTTGTTTGGAGCGGGTTGGAGCGCACGGAGTAGGAGCTAAACCTTGCTCAGGATCGACATTTAAACTTGGATAATTTTGGGCTTATCGAGGTAAATCATCTTGTCCCCCTATTGTTATTGGAAATTACATGTTGTAGGAATATATAGTTGAAGTATACTATATATAGAACTGAACATAGTTTTGCGGCAATGTCTTTTGACTTAAGCCTGAATTTAAAGAAAAGAACTGAACTGTAATTACATAGGTGTATTCTGATGAGACTTGTGTAGCATTCCGTGAAGTAGAATTATACACGTCCGGATTAGGCGTACAACCCCTCTCGGGAGTTGTTGGCTCATTAGCGAGGCCTCGATGAGAGGAGAATTACGCGGTTGCGGGGAGGAGAGTCTTTGCGAATTTTACGTAGAATATTCTACGTTGAGATCTAGATGTTAATAGGCGCATTGTGGCCTCTATAGGTTGAAGTACTACGTGTGGCGTGATCTACTTGGCTTAGGAGTAGCCAGCGGTTTGAGGTACTTGGAGGCGTTTTGCTATTAGTCGATAATCGTCGCGAGGTATGTGAACCTCTTCCTATATTTTCTAGCATGATATGTGTATAACTATGTAGTACGGTAGACGTACATGTGTTAAATGTATTTGATTGGTTTAAAACATAAAGTGTTATAACGACTTTATGGGAAGTTGGTTATAACAAACTTTATGTAGGTAAGAAAATGCTTTGTGGTTTTTAAAAGATAACTTATTTGACTTATAACTGACTTGATGTGTGATAATAAAGAACTTGAAGTATTTCAAAATAATCATTTTGAAAGAAGAGTAATATTTGGTTTTTGAAAGTTTAAGAGTTATACTAGCTTTATGGGGAGTTAGGTATAAACGTCTTAAGGAAGATAAAAGGGATAATGTTTTACTGATTTCGGGAATGAGAACAAGTATCGAACAAACCACTGCAGCGTTAATAAAGGAAAATGTACTGACTAATGAATTATTATAAAAACCAGTAGAAACCTCCATCTGCATAGAAGCTAAGATAAGACAAAATGATATTACATTTTCTAGATCATGGCTGCTTTAATAAGATGGTTATAAACAAGAATAAACTGCTCACACATATGGCATATGTTACTCAATTGTTTTAAAAGAGATTAAGACATTGAACTATGAAACTTTTCTAAAATAAAGAGACTTGAGTAATTGAAATTAGGCAAACTGGAGCTTTAGGAAAAGAATGTTGTTACTTGATTTTAGAAAAAAAGAAGTGTTCTGGTTTACTTAAAAATGTGAGTCACTCTAATTTTTATACTACGGGTATCGGGTGACTTTTATAAAAGGAATGGATCTCTTTAAAAGGAATTTAACGTATGTAGTACTTTAGGGTTAAAACCCGAACTTTGACATAAAATGAAAGTACCTTGAGTTGTGTGTAACTTGCCTATGCTTGCTTTGATAGCCTTGGTGTGCAAGAATTGTGTTTCTATACTATCACGTCTCTCGATGGAGGGCCGGTTGACTTGTTGAGAACTTACTTGGATGTACCGGCAGTGACGGGAGATTCCACGGGTATGCTTCCATTATTATTGTTACATGGGCATGTCTACACCGATGATGGATTCTGTGGACATGTGACCATTATGGTTATTTACGGCGAAGTATCGTGACTTACGGTTGTGATCGAGTCGTGCTTTGTTTACTTGCCCCGTCATTCACGTGACGCGGTGGATCTGGTAGAGGTTATTGCCCGCACGCGTGCCGACCGCGCGAAGTATCATGACTTACGGTTGTGATGCGGTGCTTAGCGATTCACTTGCCCGTCGACTCACGTGGAGCGGGGAGGAGGCTGGTGGAGGCTAGTGCACTTGCCACGTGTCGACCAGCGGTCGGTGTTTGGATGGGCGCCGTGACTTACGGTTGTGATGCAGTGCGTGGCGATTCACTTGCCCCGTCGGCACGTGGCGCGAGGAGGAGGCGGTGGAAGCTATTGCACGCCGCGTGTCGCCCATGATATGGTTGTCTGATATTATTAGTGCGGTCGGATCCGTAGTTATACTTGCCGTCACGGTTTTTATGACACGGTGGGACACGGTGTTCATCTATACTCCTTGGTGTTGTTATATCATAGGCTGGCGGTGAGGAAGGAATTCCAGACACAGTGATGATCCGGAGGCGTGAGTCACGACTTGATATGCATTGTTTATATGTTGTGTCTTGTAGTTTGGTTATCATACATGTCTCTCGCTTTATATAGACTATTATGATTTCATTTCTGATATTTCGATTTCACATACTTGGTACTGTTGTCTTGACCTCCTTGGGGTGCGTTCATCCGCAGTAGAAGTACATCGGTTATCGATCCCCGCTTATAGGATCACATTTCAAGCGTATTGGGAAGCTCCGTTCCTTGGAGGCTTATCTTTTGGTATGTTACCACAGTGCAGTAGGTTCTTGTACATTCGGGGTATGGCGGGGCCCTGTCCGCCATAGTTGTTGTAAAAATCTTAGAGTGCAGCCTTTGTTGTGGCGGGGTTGTAAGGATTATGCATTCAATTATCGATGTATATATATATGCGGAAAAGGCAACCGTTTTGGTTGGCCTATTTTCTTTATCTTGATCCATATCTATTTGTATGTTTAATTTTTATTTCCACTGGTTTTCTACGATGTTGTATCACTAGGGTGCGGGGTAGACACGATCACGGGCCAGGTTGGTCGTGACAAAAGTGGTATCAAAGCGATTAGTCCTCGCAAAGTGTCTGACGTGTCTAGTAAGTCTTGATTATCGATGTGTTGTGCACCACATCTATAATCGAGAGGCTATAGGACATTTAAGATTGGTTTTCATTCTTCTCATTCGAGATCGTGTCTTAGGCGTGTGATAAGTTGGACCCCTCGGCGTATTCGTTTTTACGATTATGCCTCGCGCAAGCGCAACCGAGCCCGAAGGGCAAAGCGGCGAGGAGGCTGCGAATAGAAGCGGCGATCTACGAGACCACGGTACACGAGCCTCAGGTCCGATGGAGCGAGAGAGATGGGTTACAAGGAGTTGGCGATTATTGGCGGGGTTGTGGCGAACATGAGGATAGGTGGGCGGCCGTTCGATGCACCGATGGTTCACCTAGATCGAGATAGTTTGAGGCTACGGATTTTACGAGTTGTAGCACGAGTTTTATGGGTCGAGGCACGAGGATGATCGCGAGTTCATCCGACAATTCTGGATCATGAGTGATCAAGGCATCGGAGACCGAGTCGGTGGTCTTAGGTTCTCATCGGTGCGTGATACCGCGATCGGCCGGTTTGATTCGTGGAGGCGTCGGGGAGCATGCGCCTCCGGTATTTGGAGCGAGTTCTCGAGGCATTTCTTGCACATTTCTTGCCTCGCGGATGAGGAGGCTCGGGCGATGATTTTTGGTGTTGCGGCGAGCAGGCGTGCGGTTCGGGAGTACAATGTGAGTTCGACTCATTGGCGTGACGTCCGCGTTAGTAGCTAGTATGGAGGATCGAGTGCACCGATATGTTCTGAGGCTCGATGATTACCTAGCAGAGTTGTTGGTGTAGCTCTTCAGGGCATGGACATTGCCCGCGTGCGAGCTTATGCACTTGGATGTGAGGCGGAGAGATCGGCGGAATGGCCGAGATCGCGAAGAGGCGAGCGGCGAGGTCCTTTGGTGACTTTTGGCGGACCGCCTCGATATGAACCGATTATGCGCCTCCGCCGATGCAAGTGGTCCCCACCGTCGTCGGGGCGTTTGGGATATTCGGAAGCGGGGAGCTCGGTTTCAGATTTTCGGGAGTAGGAGTGCTCGCGGATGAGCCACAGTATCTCGGTGTGGCGTTGTGGTAAAGCCCATAGGGAATGTCCTCTTGGTTTGGAAGATTGCTATACTTGTGGCGGCGGGGCCCGTTTGGCGAGATTGTCCGACCGGGTAACATCGGTGGGATAGCCTGACTACTAGATCGATTGCGGGTTCTTCACCTTCCATGCTAGGCGGGATGTTCATACAGCGTGAGCCACAGAGTCGCGGTGGAAGTTCGATTTTAGCGGTCCTTTGAACAGCCTTTATTTTCAGTATATCCTTAACCTACAGAGATTTGTATGTATTGATGTTATGATGATGTGTTAAGTGTTATGTTCGGATAGCTTTGTGCTAAAATGTGATTTAGAAGCCTGGTTAGTGAAAAAGGGTAAGTCTGGGGATGAGAAAATTTTGAACCTTAGAATATTCTGATTGAGACCTTAGAAGTAAGGCCGTCTTAAGTGGATGATTGTACTGTTGGTCGTTGTCAAGTACTTAGTATGTGTGAAATATGTTGGGGGATAATTTCCTTGGGTTGTGGTGAAAGTGGTAGCTTACATGACTTGTATAGGTAAGATTGTTAGGATCGGGAGCAGAGCTTGATCGTTAAGTGGGTCGGGTTGGGGCCATGTTGCGGGTCAACCGTAGCCCGATTTGGGGTTGGGTCAGTTCGAGGTGGTCCGCGGGTGGTAGGATCACGGGTGCTAGACCAAGTTTAGGTAACCATCGTATGAATTCGTGGATCGTTCGACGAGAATCGGTTCGTGAAGGCGGGAATGGCCTTAGAGGAAAATGAAGCTAGTAAGATGACCAAGTTTGGGTAGTGACTCCAAAGTTTTGGAAACAGCGTTGGTGAAGTGTGGTACGTGTACTAGGAAGAGTTCGAGTGTTCGAGAAGGGTACGACGAGAAAGGAAAGAAGTGAACTTGTGCTAAAAAGTGGAAGTGATCATTTTTGTGAAATGAATGTGCGAAGGGAATATCCTTTGGACCAGGAGTGAGAATTTGTATTGTTTTGCATCGTCGAGGTGATTCCTCGTTGGCTTGGATTTAAGTATTTTCGCGCATGTTATTTTGTGGCCAGGTGGGGCATGTTTGGTTTCGTAAGTATAGTAGTGAAGGCTATACCGGCGTGTGTGTGTTTTGAGACTTAGAAGGAACATTCGGGATGAATGTTTCTAAGGGGAAGAATGTTATACCAGTATTTTCCGTAGTATGCGTGAAGGCGTGCGTCTGAAAGTTAAACCTTAAAGTAGGCAAGGTTGAAATTTGTGCACAACCCGAAAAGTGTCGTTTCAGGTGAAGCGTTTACAAACTTTGCGAAGGAAAATTCCGACTATGTCATTTATTATTTTGCGGATTTTTCCGAGAGATGGAATATTTTGGACCAACGGAGGTGACACTTGTCACCTCGATGGACAACAAACATGGGGCTTCCGGGCGATTTTGTGGCTTTTTTTGTCAGTAGTTGGTAGGATATTTTGGTGGTAGATGGATAAGGTGTACTTGGGTAAATCTTGGCCTTACACTTGCCTAGCACTTGGCTTCATCTTGGCCATTGGTTGGCCTATAAATACCATAGTTGATGAGTTATTTCATCCACACTTGAGCAAATTCAAGTCTAAAAATACTCCCTCCTCTTGAGTTTCGTCCGCCACACCCTCCCTTTGAGAGGCCTCGGAGAACACTACCCCACTGCCTAGTTGTTTTAGAAATACCCCCTTGGTTGAGAAATACTTCTCCAAGTATTGTTATAATGCCTAAATACCTTAGCCCGTATATCTTGTAGTACTTTCCAAAGTTACCTCTACGTAGAGCCGGAAATACTATTATACTTCCCTTAAGTCACAAAAGCGAAACCACAAAGAAATCTTCATAGTTGATTGAAGTATTTAAGTAGAAGTTGGTTAGAACTTCTAAGGGTTGTTTGGAGGCGAGTTGGAGGCGCGGAGTAGGAGCTAAACCTTGCTCGGGATCGACATTTAAACTTGGATAATTTTGGGCTTATCGAGGTAAATCATCTTGTCCCTATTATTATTGGAAATTACATGTTGTAGGAATATATAGTTGAAGTATACTATATATAGAATGAACATAGTTTTGCGGCAATGTCTTTTGACTTAAGCTGAATTTAAAGAAGAGAATGAATTGTAATTACATAGGACTGTATTCTGATAGACTTGTGTAGCATTCTTGTGAAGTAGAATTGTACACGTCCGGATTAGGCGTCTGACCCCTCCTCTCGGGAGTTGTTGGCTGTTAGCGGGCCTCGATGAAGGAGGAGAAGTGCAGCGATTTGCGGGGAGGTCTTTGAATTTTACGTAGAATATTCTACGTTGAGATCTAGATGTTAATAGGCGCCTTGTGGCCTCACATAGGTTAAAGTACTACGTGTGGCGTGATCTATTTGGCTTAAGGAGTGGCCAGCGGTTTGAGGTACTTGGGCGTTTTGCTATTAGTCGATAATCGTCGCGAGGTATGTGAACCTCTTCCTATCTTTTCTAGCATGATATGTGTATAACTATGTAGTCGGTGAGCGTACGTGTGTTAAATGTATTTGATTGGTTTAAAACATAAAGTGTTATAACGGCTTTATGGGAAGTTGGTTATAACAAGCTTTATGTAGGTAAGAAAATGCTTTGTGGTTTTAAAGATAAGCGATTTGACTTATAAGCGACTTGATGTGTGATAATAAAGAACTTGAAGTATTTCAAAGAATCATTTTGAAAGAAGAGTAATATTTGGTTTTGAAAGCTTAAGAGTTATACTAGCTTTATGGGAGTTAGGTATAAGCGTCTTAAAGAAGATAAAAGGGATAATGTTTCTTGATTTGGGAATGAGAACAAGTATCGAACAAACCAACTGCGGCGTTAATAAAGGAAAATGTCTTGACTAATGAATTATTATAAAAACGGTAGAAACCTCCATCTGCATAGAAGCTAAGATAAAACAAAATGATATTACATTTTCTAGATCATGGCTGCTTTAATAAGATGGTTATAAACAAGAATAAACTGCTCACACATATGGCAGATGTTACTCAATTGTTTTAAAAGAGATTAAGACATTGAACTATGAAACTTTTCTAAAATAAAGAGACTTGAGTAATTGAAATTAGGCAAAGCTGGAGCTTTAGGAAAAGAATGTTGTTACTTGATTTTAGAAAAAGAAGTGTTAGTTTACTTAAAAATGTGAGTCACTCTAATTTGTATACTACGGTGTCGGGTGACTTTTATAAAAGGAATGGATCTCTTTAAAAGGAATTTAACGTATGTAGTACTTTAGGGTTAAAACCCGAACTTTGGCATAAAATGAAAGTACCTTGAGTTGTGTGAAACTTGCCTATGCTTGCTTTGATAGCCTTGGTGTGCAAGAATTGTGTTTCTATACTATCGCGTCTCTCGATGGAGGGCGGTTGACTTGTTGAGAACTTACTTGGGCGTCTGGCGGTGGCGGGAGATTCCAGGTATGCTTCCATTATTATTGTTACATGGGCATGTCTACACGATGATGGATTACGTGGACATGTGACCATTATGGTTATTCTGGCGAAAATGTCGTGACTTACGGTTGTGATCGGTCGTGCTTTGTTTACTGCCGTCGGCTCGTGGCGGTGGATCTGGTAGAGGTTATTGCACTTGCCGCGTGTCGAGCGGCGAAGTATTGTGACTTACGGTTGTGATCGGTGCTTAGCGATTCACTTGCCGTCGGCTTCGTGGCGCGAGGAGGAGGCGGTGGAGGCTAGTGCACTTGCCGCGTGTCGACTTCGCGAGTCGGTGTTTGGATGGAGCTTCGTGACTTACGGTTGTGATGCAGTGCGTGGCGATTCACTTGCCCCGTCGGCCACGTGGCGCGGGGAGGAGCGGTGGAGGCTATTGCACTTGCCGCGTGTCGACTTTATGATATGGTTATGCAGATATTATTGGTGCGGTCGGATCTGGTAGTTATACTTGCCGTCACGGTTTTATGACCGGTGGGACACGGTGTTCATATATACTCCTTGGTGTTGTTATATCATAGGCTGCGCGGTGAGGAAGGAATTCCACGCACAGTGATGATGAGGCGTGAGTCCACGACTTGATATATTTGTTTATATGTTGTGTCGTAGTTTGGTTATCATACATGTCTCTGCTTTATATAGACTATTATGATTTCATTCTGATATTTCGATTTCACATACTTGGTACTGTTGTCTTGACCTCCTTGAGTGCGTTCATGCCGCAGTGTAAGTACATCAGTTGTCGATTCCCGCGTATAGGATCACATTTCAGCGTATTGGGAAGCTCCGTTCCTTCGGAGGCTTATCTTTTGGTATGTTACCCTGAGTCTGTAGGTTCTTGTACATTCAGGGGTATGGCGGGGCCCTGTCCCGTCATAGTTGTTGTAAAAATCTTAGAGGTCTGTAGCACTGTTGTGGGCAGGGTTGTAAGGATTGTAACTGTTCAATTATCGATGTATATATATATGCATAAAGGCAACCGTTTTGGTTGGCCTATTTTCTTTTATCTTGATCCATATCTATTTGTATGTTTCAGTTTTTATTTATTGGTTTTCTCGATGTTGTATCACTAGGGTGCGGGGTAGGCACGATCCACGAGCAGGTTGGTCGTGACAAACATATCCAACAATTCAAAGTCTTTTCCAATCCTTTTCCAATTCCAAGTTCTAAGGTCTAACATGTTATATAGTCATAAACAACTTCCACAACTACAATTTCCTTCTTATACAACATGCGACGACTTAAAATAATAATCAACTTGAATTGTAATCTTAAGGCTAACATGCTAGTTTTCGGATTAGGGTTACAATAGCCAATAAACTTATCAAACCTCATACTAAATACCTCATGCTTGCTAATATCCATAGCTACAACAATAAGTAATCTTAATTACTAAAACGACAAGATTATACCTTTATAAGCCCTTAAAATTTCCAAGATTCAAAGTCGCTCCTTAGCAATTCTTACCTCCTTTCCTTAGGTTCCAATCCGCTCCAAGCACTCCTTAGAAGCCTATGAAGAACCCATCTTCAAGTTCCAACTTCAAAGTTGAAGAACTCCTTAAGTTTCCGCCTTGCGACTAATACAACGCGTCATTTTCCGAAATATTTCTGTTGAGATATCCTTACAATACCCTTAGGGACATTGGGTTTAAGTCTTGTAAACAATGGATCAAAATTACAAATTTTTTGTGTGGAACTTTACACAAACTCGAGAGCTCCTTGCTTGAAGAACAAAGTGTTGTGATTTTTCTAAGTGTTGAATACTAGTCTTGCACTAGTAGAATGCTTATATAACACAAAGAAGGGCTTAGATTATTACACTTGTGGGCTAGGATGAAGAAGCGATTAATGTAAAGCCAGTGGACAAGTTGACCTTGGTCAACAATCTCAAGCAAGACTTATCTTCCTTGATGGTCAATAACCATTTTACCCTTGCTAAAATCGTCCAAGACCTTATGTGGGGTGCAGCGTGTCGCCTCTCATTCGTCCATAAAATTAGTAACCTCGTGGGCCCTACAAAACGTAAAATTCCTCGGGTTGGCCCCACATGACCAAATCCGTAAAAATAAATTTCCATAATGTTAATAAGTTCCATACTCTCCCAATAATGCATTTTGAGAATCCAATTCTCAACAACGAACATTTTCCTTTCCGACGTTCGGAAGATTTTCGTCGAAAAAACAATTCTTCCTTTCGTACCAATTTCCAAGTCTTGATTCCTTACATACATTCTCTTATACATGTCACGGACTTACGGGTGTAACATTCTTCCCCAGAAACATTCGTCCCGAATGTTCTTAGTCGATTATCAAGCTATACAAACTCGACACGATCTATACTATGCCTAATATCGATACTCCACAAGACCAACGATGCCACACATGGCCACCACCTAACATACGTAAACATATCAATGGACCTTCCGTCCGCGACCCCTTCTCACAAAACTCGAAGGTTACGGTCTTATCACAAACAAGATCTTTAGAGGTTACTTTTTTTCCTTACTTGTCATACTTTCTCGTACTTTCAAACTTATCTAGTACACGTCTGAAAATCTCAAATATTGTTTACGTTCTCCGATCCGGAGTTACTATCCAAACTTGGCCATATTGTTACTTACATTCCGTTAAGGCTCTTCTGGTCCTTACGACCTGGTTCGGTGGAACGCATCCACGAACTCGTCATAACGATTAACTAAACTTGGGCCTTGCATCCTCGGGACCTACCACATGCGGGCCGTCTCACGCAGCGTCACCCGATTCCATACTATCGGTTTACGAAATGAGTCCATAACCCGACCTATCGTCACACTTAACTTCTCATTCTTAGTAAAATAAATCTTTCTCTTATCTCAAGGTACTTCTCACCCTATCCTCCCTTTCACTAGAGGTTCGTCACATAAGCCAAAGTATTTCTCTGCACGTCCTTCCCTATCGGCCTTACATTCACATGGTAATTCTGACTTGTGAACTCTACACAACTATAGTCTCGGTTCACTTATCATTCTTGTCAACATTCTTAACTTTTCACTTTACTAATCAAAGTATTCCTACCTGCGGGTACTATCACTTACAAGCGCTAGCAACAAAGGTAAAACATATATGCTAGGCGAAATCTGAATCTATCAATGCGTATGATTCAAAAGAATCGAAATATACTGTGCCCGTACGCGATGTCGCCTCATGATCTGCCAGTAGTCACGTCATATATGCGGTTATAAGGACCGCCAGAACTATAAACTCCACTTAACCTCTACCACGGTGGTGACATCCAACACCACCGCTCGGGGACAATCGCGGAGGAAAGAGAATCAACCATCGGCCTCATAGGCTGAGCCACCTCACCGGTGCTCTTTCTAAATGGACATACCCTCCGTATATGGCCCGGACGACCATAACAAAAACAAACACCTGTGCCATAACGACATTTCCCCGAATGACGCTTACCACATCTGAAACACTGAGGAATAGGTGGCCTCGACCGAGAAAGTCTTCTGCTCCTCTGAGAACCTCGACCCCTGGAGCTTGGACCGGCTCCTAAATACCTTGTGGGGTCGATATCCACTGTGAGCTGCGGGGTATGCTTGGGTAGGCTGGGACGAATATCTCACTCGCTGGCAACTCGTCCAAAAACTCACCGGGATAACCAACCGGTCTAGCCCTCTTACACTGATCTCCGCGTTGGCCCTCTACCCTCTGTACACCTGTCTGTACTGGCCGAATAACCTCCTGCTGATGAAACTATAGCACCGCTATCTTGGTTAATAACATAATTGCTTCCCTTATGACCCTATAGTCTCTAACCGAAACCGGAGGCTCGTGCTGGGGTCTCAAAACCTGGCGCAGAAGAACTCGCCGACTGCGGCACAACATCCGATATACCCTGGGCATAAGCCCTATCAACTCCCTGAGTCTGACTAGTAGCTCCTGCTACTCCTTTGCCCTTCTGGACGGTTGTTGCCCTCCTTGGAGGCATAACTGTAACACAAAATCACGTCAGAGAGGAATTATCTTACTAACACAGCTCTATGGCACGATCTTAGAGTGAGAATAATAGAAACCAACTCCTAAATGTCCTGTAGCCTCCTGTTTATGGGTGTGGCGCGCAACACACCGATAATCAAGACTCTACTAGACACGGTCTGTAGACATTCAGGATCGATCGCTCTGATACCACTCTGTCACACCCCGAACCCCGGGCCCGTGACTGGTGCCCTACCTGGGCACCCTTCTACCTAACAGACACAAGAAAACTGCGGAATTTAAATAACACCTTTTTTTTAAAACCAACATACGTGCAAGGGCAAAGCCGACAAGGCTGCCATATAATATACATAACAAAAGACACTACACCGTACATGAGTCCAATCCCACATATGAATACAGAACTCTAAGAATTTTACTAAACTATGACGGGACAAGGCCCCGCCGTACCCAAAACTATACAAAAGCCTGTACTGAAAGAACTTATACCAAAAAGATAAACTCCCGAACAGAAGGAGCTATCCAAAACTCGGCGGTCCTACACTGCCGATCACCAAACAATACCTAAACTGCGGCATGAACGCGGCCCGAAGGAGGTCGACGAAGAATGTACCAAGTATGTGAAATGAAATGCGTAATAAAATCATAACAGTCTAAACAAAACAGGAGACATGTATGATAGCCAACCTACAGTACACAATAAATAAGCAGTCATATCAAGTCAGGGACGCATGCCCTCAAAGTCACTACTCAAATAAAAGTACACAGTGTCTTACTAACAATGAGAGTAATCAAAAGTATAGGTAGCAAATCCACGGAAATAGGTGGTATAACGATCTTTGGGGATACACCCCTCATTTATACTCTTACCCTGAAGAAGGTGATAAAGCAGGTGGTATAACGATCTTTGGGGATACACCCCTCATTTATACTCTTACCCTGAAGAATGTGATAAAGCAGGTGGTATAACGATCTTTGGGGATACACCCCTCATTTATACTCTTACCCTGAAGAAGGTGATAGAGCAGGTGGTATAACGATCTTTGGGGATACACCACTCATTTATACTCTTACCCTGAAGAAGGTGATAAAGCAGGTGGTATAACGATCTTTGGGGATACACCCCTCATTTATACTCTTACCCTGAAGAAGGTGATAAAGCAGGTGGTAAAACGATCTTTGGGGATACACCCCTCATTTATACTCTTACCCTACCTCAACTGGCCATCATACATAACATAAGCACTACCGGCTTATCACACAATAAGTAAGCAAGTTAAGAAATCCCTCTAACTTCTTATTAGTCTTATTCATATATACTCTCATTTTGGTTTACTTAAGGCACTAACATGACATTAAAAAAGACAAAGTACTTATCAAGGCACACATAGAATAATTCTCAATTAAACAAGCCAAAGTACTTATCAAGGCACACATAGCATAATTCTCAATTAAACAAGCCAAAGTACTACATACGTACATTCTTTTCAAAAGACTCTTTTTTATGTATAACCCCAAGATACTAACACCCGTTGTATCAAGGTGTGTCTATTTTTCAAAGTAAGTTACTACACTTTTAGAAAACCCATTTCAAATCTTGAAATCAAGTAACTTCAATTTTTCACAATCTAGGCAACTTATGCCTAATAATCAAAATAGACAACTTTCTTAACCTTCCATAAAGCCGTTATAACCAACTTCCCATAAAGCCGTTATAACCCTTTATGGTTTTAGACATATTCATTCCTTTTTATAACCAAGAGACTTATACTTAAAACCAAGTATCACATACTTACAAATCAAATTTCTTAACTTTCAAAATACTTCAAGTCTCTTAATATTTAGAAAACAAGTTTCTTCTACTTTTAAACCTCAAGTAACTCACACCTTTAAAACAAGTTACTTCTCTTAAATCATGTCATTTCTCCTCTCTTAAAACAATTAAGTAAATCACTCCTTTGACTCCCCTAAAGTCATTATAACGACCCTTAGGTTTTGGAACTAAGGAACTAGCCAAAAGATTTGGAAACCACTTCCTTTTCAAGACTCTATGTACTTTAAGTAAAATAATTTCACTTTTAAGAATCCAACTTCACTAAGGCAATGGATTATACAACTTACAATTTAAACATCAAAGTACAATCAAGGAAGTACATAGAACAAATTCTATTTTAGGCAATCCAAATACAACCAAGGAATGGATCATTTAAGGAGTAGGACATACTTTCTTTATCTTAAGGAATCATGCTAGAAGAGGAGATAGTTCACATACCTTTTCGGCTAATTCCACAAGCTAAGCCGAATACGCCGTGCGTAGAAGTGTCAACCTATAATGGTCACAACATGACTATCAACTTCTAGTCTCAAACGTAGAATAATACTAAGTATACGGTCTCTAATTCTACGGAAAATCGGGCAGCACTTCCTTTGTTTCTACTCACTTTGCCACCTTTTTCAAGGCCGATTACAATAACCAACACGCCACATTTAAGGCTCCAAACAACAACCAAACAAAGGGGATTACACGCCTTACAATACGTGTAAAATTTTGTGTCACGACCCGACCCCGGGCCCGCGACTGGTTCCTTACCCCGGGCACCATAGTGATACAACATCAGAGAAAAACCAGCGGAAATAAAACATACAGATATGAAACAAGATAAAAGAAAATAGGCTAACCAAAACAGTTGCCTTTTTGAATATATATACTGAAATTTGAACAGTTACATCCTTTACAACCACGCCACAACAAGATTACTCTGGACCTCTAAGAGTGTAACAACAACTATGACGGACGGGGCCCCGCCATACCACGAATGTACAAGAACCTACTACTCGGAAACATACCAAAAGATAAGCCTCGAGAAAGCGGAGTTTCCCAATCTGTTGTGATCCTATGGCGAGGATCAACAACCGTGTACCTCTACTGCGGCATGACGCGGCCAAAGGAGGTCGATGCAACGGTACGAAGTATGTGGAAAATATCGTAAATGAAATCATAGTAGTCTATATAAAGCAGAGACATATATGATAACCAAACTACGATACATAATATGGCGATCCGTCAGTCGTGACTCACGCCCTCAAAGTCATCACTCAAATATAACTATGGGTCTCATGCCCGCAACATCAATCATGCCTGGAACACCTTCCTCACCACGGCGATAACTACACTGCGAGTACACATGAACACCAGGTCCCACCTGTGTCATAAAAACCGTACGGGGAAAGTGTTACACCCCGTAATTACAGGACATGTTTTAAGAACATAAGTAAGAACTCACAAGTGTTAAGATTTGAGACTTGTAAATTTTATCGGAAATTATGGAAATTGTCGGAAAACGTAAATGTTGTGACGAATGGGAGGGCGACACATGTCACCCCCCCTAGCAATGCCTTGGACGAAATGGCATGGCCAATATGGTCATTGACCATAAGTCTTCTATGACTAAAGTCTTGCAAGTTGTGGCTTGACAATCTTGACTAAGTCAAATGGTCAATAAGTCTTGATAATTGCTAAGAGATTATCCAAGCCAACCATTTGGATGCATCTTAACCCTCCATGACCCTTTATATAATACTAGTAGCAAGAGAAGACTTAACACTTAGAAAAATTTTACACAAATTTGAAGAACTCATTGTGAGGTCTCGGGTTCACTAAGGAGAAAAAGAAAGAATTTTCGTTTCTTGTCCATTTGATTCCACACTTTAAACCAAGGGTCTTAGGTGTATTGTAAACACATCTCAATAGAAAAATCTTGGAAAAAGATTGTTTTCGGGTTAGTCGCAAACGAAAACCTTATGGTCTTTCTAGGTTTTGTTTGGAGTTTTGAAGGATAATTGTTGGTGTTGTTCTAAGGGTCTCAACAAGCGCATTGAAGTGTCTTGGAGAGGCTCTAAACTACTAAGGAGCGACTTCGGATTGGAGTTGGATTAAGGATCGTTAAGGTATAATCTTGTCTTTTAAAGGTGTTACAAGATTATATATGTGTAGTGTTGTTGTTAGCTTTACTTGTTGCTAGCATGAAGTTGATAGGTTGAAGTTATAAGTATTATGGATTTCTTGTAGCTAAATCCGAAATGTTATACAAGCCACTTGGAAATTGGATTACTAATTGGTCGTTTTTAGAAATCGTCGCATGTTACTTACTTAAAGATTATGGTTATTATAATCAAATGCGACTTGATATCATGTTATGCTACCAATATGGATTGAAATGGAAATTGGATAAGAATTGGTTTTGTTGAACTCAAGGTGGCCGAATTTGGACTGTAGTTTGTATTAGTTGGTTATTCAATTGTATTGAACTACCTTCTATATTGTTGTGAGCCAATTGGGGCTGTTTGGTTATTCAATTGTATTGAACTACCTTCTATATTGTTGTGAGCCAATTGGGGCTGTTTGGTTATTCAATTGTATTGAACTACATTCTATATTGTTGTGAGCCAATTTGGGTCATTTGGTTATTCAATTGTATTGAACTACCTTCTATATTGTTGTGAGCCAATTGGGGCTGTTTGGTTATTGTATTTCGGCCTTGAAAAAGGTGGCAAAGTGAGTAAAAACAAAGGAGGTGCTGTCCGATTTTCCGTAGAAAATGGAGACTTTACACTTATAATATTCTACATTTGAAGTAAGGCGTTAATAGACGTATTATGAATATTATAGGTTGATATACTACGGGCGGGACTTTGTACTTGGCAAGTGGTTTGACCCGACAAAGTATGTAGAACTTTTCCTATCTTTGAGCATGACTAGTTTCACGTATATAGTGCGGTGAGCGTCTGAGACTTTGACATTCTTTACTTGTTTTATGAAATGCCAAGTCGGGTGAGTTAGGAGATTAACTCACTTCTTTGAGAATATTAAAGATGTCTTAAGTCTTGTTAAAGATAAGGGACTTGAAGAATTTTAAAGTATGTGATACTTGTGTCGTTTTAAAAACGTATAAGTCCCTTGGATAGGAAATTGTACTTGACTAAGGTATAAAGTGAATATAACGACTTTATGGGGAGTTGGTTATATTGACTTTATGGAAAGATAAATGACTTGTTTTAATGGAAGGCAATTCGATTTTAAGGCATCAATTGCCTAAGGTTTTATAAGACATGAGTCACTTGATTTAGAAGCCTGATTTTTATTTCTAAAAGTATTGTGACTTGTTTTGAAAAGAATTGTAACTTGATACTACGGTTATTAGTATCTTGGAAGTTTTATAATGAAATGAGTCATTTTAAAAGAATAGAAATCGTAGTACTTTGGGTTAAATTCGGATTTTTATAAAAGACATGATAGTGCCTTAGGTAAACTAAAATGAGAGTGTATATGAACAAGAATAGTAAGAAGTTAGGGGATTTCTTAACTTGCTTATATATTGTATGATAAGCCGATAGAGCTTATGTTATGTGTGATAGCCGGATTTGGGCTCTTGATATATTATTCGTTCTTGGGGTCATTCCGGGATTGTGGCATTGTATATTTAGTGGATTTGATAACCACGATGCGAGGAATACCTCGTGCGAGTCTGTAAGGGCTTATGCGGGTGAAATAGTCCCGTGCGGCGGGTCCGACCTATCACGAGGAATACCTCATGCGAGTCCGTAAGGGCTTATGCGGGTGAAATAGTCCCATGCGAGGAATACCTCACGCAGGTCCATTGGACCTATGCGGGTGAAATAGTCCCAGGAGTAGGATTCCAATCCTATTTTTCGTTGTAAGTATACACCTATTTTTACTCTCATTGTTAGTAAGGCCTTTGTGTCTTTGTAATTTTGTTATCATACATGTCTCGCTTTCTTTTAAACTTATGTTGTAATTACGGTACTTTCGATTTACATACTTAGTACATATTGTGTCTTGACCCCGCCTCGAGGCTGCGTTCATCGCGAGGAAGGGTAGCGGTGGTGGATCCTCACTCTTGGATCACTTATCGACGTCGGAAGCTCCATTCTCGGAGGCTTGTCTTTCTTTTAGTACGATCTTTCCACGATGTTGTAGATTATGTACATTCGAGGTATGGCGGGCCGTCCATACGATTGTTATTCTAGAGTGCGTATTCACATATGTGGTTGGGCTGTAAGGCGAGTTGTAAAGTTGTACTTTTGACTTGGTTTATATTATGGAAGACGGCCTTATCGGCCAGCTTTGTGTTGTTATATTGTTTACACTGTGTTTATGTTGTGTATGTTCATTGCTATTCTCGATGTATCAACAGGGGTGCCCGGTAGGGCACCGGGCCGCGCCCGGTCGGGTCGTGACAAAAGTGGTATCGAGCGATTAGTCATCGGAAAGTGTCTCTGCAGTGTCTAGTAAGTCTTGATTATCGGTGTTGTGCACCACATCTATAATCGTGAGGTCGCAGGACATTTAGGATTGGTTTCCGTTCTTCTCTGCGAGATCGTGCATTAGATTTTGTCTTATTAGGTTGAATCCTCTCGACCTCTTCTTATGAAACAGCTATGCCTCCACGAAAAGCGACGAGCCCAAGGGCAAGGCGGCGGCGAGCGCTAGCTGTACGCAGAGGTTACACGCTCGAGCACAGACTATGCCCGAGGTAAGAGGCGGTCGGCGAGTTGATCCACGCTGCGCTTTAGAGGGCCGAGAGCGGCGGTAGCTCCAGAGGTTACGATACTGCACCTCCAGCCCCTAGCCAGCCCGAGTATAGAGACTACGGGAGCGATTCGGTTATTGACCAAGATAGTAGCGGCGGCCGACAGAGCAGCACCCACCCAGAGCCGATTGCGGATTAGGGATTTTCCGGGATGTCATCCACGAGTTTTATGTTTCGAGGTCGATGAGGATCCGCAGGAGTTCATTCGGCAGCTACAATGGACCATGCGAGTTCTTAGGGCTTGAGAGGCAGAGTCCGTTACACTAGCCTCTACCGTTACGCGATATTGCGTTGAACTGGTTTGAGTCGTGGTTGCTTTCGAGAGGTGATGATGCTCTTCCAAATTTGGGAGGAGTTTCTGAGGCTTTCATGGATCACTTTTTGCCTCCCGAGATGAGGAGAGCCCGGCAGATGATTCTTGACCTTGAGGCGTAACGGGAGGATCGGGAGTATAGCTTGAGTTTGACTCTGGCCGCATATGCGCATACTATTGTAGGCGGCATGGCGGATAGGGTTCATCGTTACGTGATGGGGCTTGACCGTCATATGATTACCGCATGCTTGGGTGTGGCTCTTCAGCCCGGTATGGACATCGCCCGGATGCAGGCCTATGCACAGGGGATAGAGGATAGAGAGAGGGAGGACCAGATTGACGCAGGCCAGCCCAAGAGGCCGAGACATCGTGGTCTCAGGCGCTGAGGCGGGCAGCCTGTCAAGCAGACTGGGTCCACTTTCCAGCCAGCACAGAGTGCTCCGTCACGGTTTTCTGGTAGGAGATCTGATCAGCAAGGTCATTCAGGAGCAGGTCAGGGCTCCAGGACTTCGGGGTTTCAGGGAGGCAGAGATCCTCGCCGATCGAGACCACCCACACCTCGGTGTGCTCGATGCGGTAGGTCTCACCCAGGCGAGTGTCGTGTTCCTGCAGGAGGTTGTTACTCTTGTGGCCCGGGCCGCGAAGAGGGATTGTCCGTCTAGAGGCAGCATGGGTGGTACAACACAGCCGACGGGATCAGTTGCTGGGTCTTCTTCTCCTTCTGTGGTTATGCGCCCCGGAGGGCAGGGTACTCACGGACAGGCAGGCCGCGGTAGAGGTCGTGGTGGTGGTTCCAGTTCTAGCGGTCCCCAGAACCGCATATATTCTCTAGCCAGCCGCCAGGATCAGGAGGCTTCCCCTGACGTCGTCACAGGTACATTACTGATTTCAGGCTGTGATGTTTATGCATTGATAGATCCAGGTTCTACCTTGTCCTATGTGTCCCCTCTTGTGCGGGTAGAATCGGATAAAGCGGTGTCGATAGAGCCGTTTGAGGTAGCTACGCCGATGGGTGATTCGGTGTTAGCCGGCGGTGTATAGAGGTTTTCCGGTATTTATTTGATCGTCGAACCACTTGCACTTGATAGAGGAGATGACGATTTTGATGTCATTATGGGTATGGATGGTTGGCTTCTTGTTATGCCAAAGTTGGTGTAGGGACAGTTAGTTCGGTTCAGTTTCTGGCGAGCGATTATCGAGTGGAGGGCAACAAAGATCGCCGAGGGTAGGTTTATTTCTTACCTCAAGGCTGGAAGATGGTGCGAAAGGTACATCTATCATCCGGTTCGGTATTCGTCTGAGGCCGAGGTGCCGTTTGATCGGTGCCGATGGTTAGGAGTTTCGGATGTGTTCCCGGATGATCTTGGGTATCCTCACGAGAGGAGATCGAGTTTTGTATTGACACGTTGCGGACACTCGACCTATTTCCATTCCGCCATACAGATGGCTTTCTTTGAGTTGAGGAGTGAAGGACCGGTGAAAGATTTCTTGGAGAAAGGCTTTATCGGGCCTAGCGTATCTCCCCGGGAGCGCGGTGTTGTTTGTAAAGAAGAAGGATGGGGCGCTGTATGTGTTGACTACTGCACGGTGAATAAGGTAACCATTAAGAATAGGTACCCACCGAGATTGATGATTTGTTTGATCGATTGCGGTGCGAGGTGTTTCTAAAGATAGACTGCGGTGCGTTATCATCGTTCGAGTTCGAGAGGCGACATCCCAAAGATCGCATTCGGGACCGGTATGGGCACTATGAGTTTAGGGTTATGTCTTTCGGTCGACCAACGCCGGCGGTATTTATGGATTTGATGAGCGGGTGTTCAAGCCATTTTGGATACATTCGTGATTGTATTCATTGATGACATCTGGTGTATTCACGACAGAGCGGAGCATGCAGATCACTTGAGGATGTTGGGATTCTCGGGCCGGCGATTATTCGCCAAGTTCTCCAAGTGTGAGTTTTGGTTGGCCTCGGCATTCCCGGGCATATTATTGGGCTGGTGTTCGCGTGGATACGCAAAGATCGAGGCGAAGTCTTGGCGAGGCCTACTACTCCGACAGAAGTGCGCAGCTTCTTGGAACTTGCAGGTTATTACCGTAGGTTTGTGGAAGCGATTTGCTTGATTTCAGACCGTTGACTAGGTGACTCGTAAGGCGGCCAAGTTCGATGGGCGAGGCTTGCGGCGGGGTTTTGATTCTTGAAGGAGAGGTTGACTACGACCCGATTCTTATTCTTCCCGAGGGTTAGGCGCAGTGCGTGATCTATTGTGATGCCTCGGGTATCGGGCTAGGTGTGTTTTGATGCGGACGGCAAAGTTATAGCCTATGCTTCGGCGATTACTGAGCATGAGAGGAATTACCCTACCCATGACTTAGAGTTGGCCGCGGTTATTCATGCCTTGAAGATTTGGAGACACTATTGGTACGGGGGTCATGTGGAAATTTATACAGACCACAAGAGCCTCCAGATATCTTGAGCGAGAGGAGCTGAATTTGAGGCAGAGATGGTGGTTAGAGTTGCTGAAAGACTATGATGTTGATATTCTATACCATCCGGGGAAAGCCAACGTAGTTGCTGATGCCTTGAGTCGTAGATCGATGGGGAGCCTATCAGAGGTACAGCCAGAGAGATAGGACATGGTCCGTCAGATCCACCAGTTAGCGAGCCTTGGGGTTCGATTGATCGATACCGACGATAGTGGAGTACGGGTTCGTGAGGTTGCTGAGTCTTCCATCATTGATGAGGTGAAGAGGCGGCGATTTGAGGACCCGGTGTTGACGGTACCGTGATGCGGCTCTTCGGGAGGAGAAGAGTCTATTCGAGGTAGCGCTGATGGGTCTTGAGATTTGAGGGCGGTTGTGTGTTCCCGATGTATCGACTTCGCAGATTCAGGGAGGCACACACACCACGACCCGAACCTGGCCCGTGATCGTGCCTTACCGGGCACCTAGTGACACAACATCAGAGTAATCGTGAAACATAACACAACAACATGAAATAACAAGAAGTGTACAACATTTATCTTAGAAACTTGCCTTTCGGCATATATATATAAATAACAATTTGAGCAGTTACATCCTTTCTACAACTACGCCACAGCGATTACTGCACCTCTAAGAATGATATGACAACAACGGCGGACAGGGCCGTCATACCCCGAATGTAAACACCTACAACAACAGGGAACTAAACAAAGATAAGCCTCGGAGAAACGGAGCTTTCCCAAGCAATCGTGACCCTAAGGCGAGGATCAACGGCGGTGTACCTTTACTGCGGCATGAACGCAACCCCGGGAAGTCGATGCAAGTGCAGGTATGTGAAACGAAAATAAATCGTAAATGAAATCATAGTAGTCTATATAAAGCAGGAGACATGTATGATAACCAAACTACAGTTCACAATAAATAAGCAGTCATGTCAAGTCAGGGACTCACGCCCTCAAGTCATCACTCAAATATAACTATGGGTCTCATGCCCACAATATCAATCATGCCCGTGGAATACCTTCCTCACTGCCGGCAGTCTATGATATACAAGCACCAAGGAATACACATGAACACCAGGTCCCACCTGTGTCCTAATAAAACCGTACAGGGTGAGTACGAAGGCATAGCCGACTACTAAAACCCACAGTACCAACAAGGTCATAAACTGTATCATGAGATCTGTCTGCATCCACGTGATCAAAGCGGCCACTCGCGCGATATCTAATGTGCGCGTCTAGCCACGAACTCTCCGACTCGCATAGGCCAAACTCATAGGCCCGCATGAGGTATAACCCGCGTCGAGGGTAGCTACTCCCGCGTCCGCTGGACTCGCGATCCGCATGGCCACATACACCGCATGACCATAAAGGCCGCGCGCTAACACGAACTCGTAGCTCCGCATAGGCCCCGGTACCGCATGAGTTATTCTCGAATCATAGGTCACACACTACGCTGAGTCTACCCGCGGAGGGCAGCAACCTCCGAAACAAGTCAAGTGAGTGGTACAATATCGGTGATAGTGAAACAATTTAAGCGCAATCGAGGAAACCCCTTTACACAAACATCACAAGATACTAACACACGTAGCATCCTAGCATGTTTACTTAACAAATCAACAAGAAAGTATTACAAGGCTATCACAGCCCAACACAATCAAGTTATACACACAAGGCACTTTCTACTATATGATTAACAAGATCGGGTTTTTATCCCCAAAGTACTTCATACATTAACTCTTTTAAAAGATCGTTAATTTCACAAAAGTCACAAAACACACTTATTATATGAAAATAGAGTGACTGTCTTTTTAAGTAAACCAAAACACTTCCCTTTGTAAAATCAAGTAACAACATTATTTTCCAAACGTCCAAGTTTGCCTAATTTCAAATGTTCACGTTTCTTATTTTAGAAAGGTTTAAGTAGTTCATAGTATTATTCATTTAAGAATGTAATTCTCCTTTAAACAATCTGAGAAACATATGCCTTATATGTGAGTAGGTTATTCTTGTTCATAATCAATCTTATTAAGCAGCCATGATCTAGGAAATGTAATATCATTTTGTCTCATCTTAGTTTCTATGCAGATGGAGGTTTCTACTGGTTTTAATAATACTTCATTAATCAAAACATTTCCCTTTATTAACGCTGCAGTGGTTTGTCGATACTTATTCTGATTTCCGAAATCAGTAAAACATTATTCCTTTTTAGAAACCAAGTACTCATTACTCACGAATGAGGTTTCACACAAAATTCATATTAATTAAATTAAGTCAAGTCTCTTATCTTTTAAGATCAAGTCTCTTAACTTCTAAAATCAATAAATCATTCATTTTATCTCTCTTAAGCCGTTATACCTAACTTCCCATAAAGCTATTATAACTCTTAAGTTTTTAAAACCACAAAGCATTTTCTTACCTACATAAAGCTGTTATAACCAACTTCCCATAAAGCCGTTATAACACTTTATGTTTTAAACCAATCAAATACATTTAACACACGTACGTCTACCGTACTACATAGTTATACACATATCATGCTAGAAAGGATAGGAAGAGGTTCACATACCTCGCGACGATTATCGACTAATAGCAAAACGCTCCAAGTACCTCAAACCGTCGGCTACTCCTTAAGCCAAGTAGATCGCGCCACACATAGTACTTCAACCTATAAGGCCACAAGGCGCTTATTAACATCTAGCTCTTATCGTAGAACATTCTACAGAAAATTCGGCAGCACCTCCCCCCCGCAACCGCGTAAATCTCCTCCTCTATCGAGGCCGGCTATCAAGCCAACCGGGGGGGGGGGGTTTATACATCTAACCGGACGTGTGATTATACCCGCGATAATGCTACACAAGTCTCATCTGATACCCTATGTAATTCTGATTCGATTCTCTTTCTTTAAATTCAGGCTTAAGTCAAAAGACATTGCCGCAAGACTATGTTCAGTTCTATATATAGTATACTTCAACTATATAATCCTACAACATGTAATTTCCAATTACAATAAGGGGACAAGAATATTTACCTCGATAAGCCCAAAATTATCCGAGATAAAAGTCGATCCTGAGCAAGGTTTAGCTCATACTCCGTGCGCTCCAACCCGCTCCAAACAACCCTTAGAAGTTCTACGCAACTTCTACTTAACACTTCAACCTACTTATGAAGGTTTTCCTTAGGGTTTCGGTTTTTGTGACTGACGGAAAGTATAATAGTATTTCTGGGCTTTTCGTATAGGTATAACCTTGGAATACTACAAGGTATTAGGGCCAAGGTAATTTGGGTATAGTAACAATACTATGGAGAGTATTTCTACCAAGAGGGGGGTATATTTATACGAGACAACACCACAAGGGGGGGGGTGTATACCCCTCGGCCTACCCCATTGGAGGGGGTACTCGGCGAGGGGAGGGGCTCGCCAAAGCGGCCTTCTCAAAGGGGGAGGGAGGCTAGGACTAGAGCAACAAAAAGGAGGAGGATTTCTAAGACTTAGAACATTTTTAGGATGAATAAGTCTTCAAAAGGGGGGGGGGGTATTTATAGGTCAAGCAAAGGCCAACCAATGGCCAAGATCATGCCAAGTAGTAGGCAAGTGTAGGGCTAGGATGTACCCATGTGTACCTTATCCATCTACCCTACCAACCAACACAAAATATCATACCAACTACATAGCCCAAATCGTCCAAAGGGACGCCCACCATTTCCGCCAATGAGAGGGTGCCAAGTGGCACCCTCTCGTTGGTCCAACACGTTTCGTCTCTCGAAAAAATCCGCAAAAATTAAAAATGACATAGCCGGAATTTTCCCTTCGCAAGTTGTGTAAAACGTTTCGTCGAAAAACGACTCTAATCGGGTGTTGTGCACAAAAATAATTCGGCCAAGCCTACTTAAAAGCCCAAACTTTTCTACGTACGTCCCTACGTACATACTCTGGAAATACGGGGTATAACATTCTCCCCTCCTTAGAAACATTCGTCCCGAATGTTCCTTCTAAGTCTCAAAACAAACGTGCGCCAGTATAGTCTTCACTGCTATACTTACGAAAACAATCCTGCCACACCTGGCCACAGAAACACCTGCGCAAATTCTTACATCCAAGCCCACGAGGAAACACCTCTAACATCACCAAAGTAATGATCACATCTATGCTCGTAATACATGCTCGCTTCTTTCTTTACTCGTCGTACCCTTCTCGTACATTTGAACTCTTTCTCATAACTTACCACATTTGTTACTGCTTCAGTTTCCAAATCTCGGGGTTACTATCTCCAACTTGGTCATCATTAACTGGGAACACTCTGGATGGATCTCCGATTTCCTTCTCGAACATAACACGAAAGATCATGACCGCCTCCTAAGTCGGACGGCAAATGCTAACATATAGGCAACTGGCCTATCCTCACATGAACTCAAAAGGCCCAAGTAACTCGGGCTAAGTTTCTGTTTTTTCCAAAACTCGTCACACTTATCCGGTGGTACCTTCAAGAAGACCGACCGTCTGAACTCTGCGTCGCCGATAATCCGCACGATTTCTCCGAGCTGCCAAAAACCTCTTCTAGATAAGCCTCACCCTATCCACGAATTGGAACAAGCTGAACCAACTATCTGAACCTTGCCAACATCAAACCAATCGGCCTAAGAACTTACACTTCCGCCCTACAAGGCTTCATAAGGCGACATCGAACACCGAAATGGTAGCTAAAAACACTCCTTCAACAGGATACAACAATCCTCGCAACTACCCAGAAATCCAAACAACGCCCGAGGGCGAATGTGATTCGAGACTACCCGAGTTCCTAACCTGCACGTAAAACTTCGAAAAGAAGCGATCGTAACTGGGCTCCATGCGTCATAAGGTGAAGGTAGGCACGTGCAGCCTTACAACCTTTACGATATAACGTCTCGCAACTTACTACCGAGTACACGGTTTGGAGTAAAAGATAAGGCGGTGACCTCATCGCCCGACTCATCGGTCGAATCGTCCACAAACTCGCACTGGTTAACTAAACATGGGCCTAACACCTCATGACCTATCACAAGGCGGGACCACCACAAACTGACCCCACCACCAAACAGGCCGCGGGTTGACCCGCAACGTGGCCTCAACCCGACCCGGCAACGCGCAAGACACTAGCTCCCCGATCCGGAAAACTCTCACTAATCACGTTACGAAAACCTAGCGGTCTTCTTAGCTCAACTACCCTCTTTCACTCCACACTACTCAGGGACTTATCCCAAACATAGCTCACGTGCGCAATGCACTCCGATAAGGGTTAAACACAAATGTAATCTTTCTCTCAAGATTGCCTTGCCTCTAAGGTCTCCACGTAAAAAGCTCTAAGGCTTACACTTCCTATCCCCCAATCTTTCCTGGTTACTAACCATGATTTCTAATCACAACTAACACACTGCTATCCGAACATAGCACTTATGATATACCCATCTTATCACACATACTGATCTCTAGAGGGTTAAGGATATATCTATATCTCTTTGCTTCTCCCTTAGTCGTTCTAATCAAACCGCACGTAGGTATAGCTAGGGAAGGTAACGAACTACCCACCGATCCTGAAGGCTGAGTCCTCCCACTTTCATCCTTCCTACTAGGACATCCTTTCGACACATGGCCCTGTCGGCCGCAGGTAAAACAAGTACCAACTAAAAGACGACATTCCCCGGAATGACGCATGTCACACTGTGAATACTGGGGAAAAACTAAATCCGGGTTTGGAACCTGCGTGTAGCGTGAACGGAAACTCTGGAGCTCTGACCAACTCCTGCATAGTCCGAACGTCCCAAACCCTGTGGAGGACCACTCTGCACTGGCGGAGGTGCATATCTAAACTGCTGGTGATGCAATTCACCTCGAAAGCTACCAAAGGACCTTGCTGCCGCTCGACCTCTTCCGCGTTCTTCGTTAACCCGTTGATCTCTACGCTGGCTCACGCGCATAAGCCCGTACACAGGCCATGCTCAAGCCTAAATGAAAAATTACTCTTGTACAACTCTCTCTTGGATAGTCATCAAGACTCGCGGTACATCGGTATATTCTCTGGTAGCCAAATCCATAGTTAGTAACAGGGTCGCCTCTTTGCAATCCATATTCTCGGTCCCCGGTCGTGGAACTGAAGGTTCAAATATCATGGCCGCAGTAGGAACAGCCGCCGTGCTAAACTCTTTGGGCTAGTGGCGTCGCAGAACTCCCGAATGAAGCACTACCCAGATAATGATTGGGCTGTGCCTCAGAACCCTCTGTACTCAGCCTCCCTCGCCGCTTGCCTCACAGGCGGGTTTGCCCTACGCGGAGGCATAACGGTAAGGGAAAGAAATACGTTAGAGGGTCCAACTTACAACACAGCTCTAAGGCACGATCTCAGAGTGAGAAGAATGGAAACCAATCCTAAATATCCTATAGCCTCCTGATTATTGGTGTGGTGCACAACACACCGAAAATCAAGACTCTACTGGATACGGTCTGTAGACACTTTCCGAGGATTAACTGCTCTGATACCACTTTTGTCACGACCCGAACCCGGGCCCGTGACTGGTGTCTTACCCCGGGAACCCTAATGATACAACATCAGAGTAATCAGCGGAAACATAACACAACAACATGAAATAACAAGAAGTGTACAACAATTATCTTAGAAAACTTGCCTTTCGGCATATATATATAAATAATAATTTGAACAGTTACATCCCTTTCTACAACTCTGCCCACAACAGTACTACAGACCTCTAAGAATGATATGACAACAACGACGACGGTGGCCGTCATACCTGAATGTAGCACCTACAACAACAGGGACTATACGAAGATAAGCCTCGGAGAAGCGGAGCTTTCCCAAACACCGAACTGTGACCCTAAGGCGAGGATCAACGGCGGTGTACCTTTACTGCGGCATGAACGCGGCCCGGGCGAGGTCGATAACAGTGCAGAGTATGTGAAATGAAAATAAATCTGTAAATGAAATCATAGTAGTCTATATAAAGCGGGAGACATGTATGATAACCAACTACGATTCCTGATAAATAGCGATCGTATCAAGTCGGGACTCACGCCTCAAGTCATCACTCAAATATAACTATGGGTCTCATGCCCACAATATCAATCATGCGTGGAATACCTTCCTCTTGCCGCCTATGATATACAAGCACGAAGGAATACACGTGAACACGTGTCCCACTGTGTCCTAATAAAACCGCAGGGTGAGTGCGAAGGCATAGCCGAGCTACTAAAACCTACGCCAACAAGGTCATAAATCGTATCATGAGATCTGTCTGCACCGTCCACATGATCAAAGCCGCCTTCGCGCGATATCTAATGTGCGCGTCTAGCCTGGAACTCTCCGCGACTCGCGTAGGCCAAACTCATAGGCCCGCATGAGGTATAACCCGCGTCGAGGGTAGCTACTCCGGCGTCCGCTGGACTCGATCGCGTGGCCACATACACCGCGTGACCATAAAGGCCGCACACTAACACGGAACTCGTAGCTCGCATATGCCCCGGACCCGCGTGAGTTATTCTCGAATCATAGGTCACACAGCACTTTGAGTCTACCCCGCGTCGGAGGCGACAACCTCGGAAACAAGTCAAGGTGAGTGGTACAATATCGGCTGATAGTGAAACAATTTAAGCGCTATGGAGGGGAATCCCCTTTACACTAACATCACAAGATAGTAACAGACGTTGCATCGTAGCATGTTTACTTTACAAATCAACAAGAAAGTATTACAAGGCTATCACACCAACACGATCAAGTTATACACACAAGGCACTTTCTACTATATGATTAACAAGATCGGTTTTTATCCCCAAAGTACTTCATACATTAACTCTTTTAAAAGATACGTTACTTTCACAAAAGTCACCTGACACCCGTAGTATATGAAAATAGAGTATTGTCTTTTTAAGTAAACCAAAACACTTCCCTTTGTAAAATCAAGTAACAACATTATTTTCCAAACGTCCAAGTTTGCCTAATTTCAAATGTTCACGTTTCTTATCTTAGAAAGATTTCGTAGTTCATAGTCTTATTCATTTAAGAATGTAATTCTCCTTTAAACAACCTGAGAAACATATGCCTTATATGTGAGTAGGTTATTCTTGTTCATAATCAATCTTATTAAGCAGCCATGATCTAGGAAATGTAATATCATTTTGTCTCATCTTAGTTTCTATGCAGATGGAGGTTTCTACTGGTTTTAATAATACTACATTAATCAAAACATTTCCCTTTATTAACGCTGCAGTGGTTTGTCGATACTTATTCTGATTTCCAAATCAAGAAACATTATTCCTTTTTAGAAACCAAGTACTCATTACTCACGAATGAGGTTTCACACAAAATTCATATTAATTAAATTAAGTCAAGTCTCTTATCTTTTATGATCAAGTCTCTTAACTTCTAAAATCAATAAATCATTCATTTTATCTCTCTTAAGCCGTTATACCTAACTTCCCATAAAGTTATTATAACTCTTAAGTTTTTAAAACCACAAAGCATTTTCTTACCTACATAAAGTTGTTATAACCAACTTCCCATAAAGCCGTTATAACACTTTATGTTTTAAACCAATCAAATACATTTAACACACGACGTCTACCGTACTACATAGTTATACACATATCATGCTAGAAAGGATAGGAAGAGGTTCGCATACTTCGCGACGATTATCGACTAATAGCAAAACGCTCAAGTACCTCAAACCGTCGGCTACTCCTAAGCCAAGTAGATCGCGCCACACATAGTACTTCAACCTATAAGGCCACAAGGCGCTTATTAACATCTAGCTCTTATCGTAGAACATTCTACAGAAAATTCGCAAAGACTGCCTCCCGCAATGACAGCGTAAATCTCCTCTCTATCGAGGCCGACTATCAAGCCAACGGGGGTTTATACATCTAACCGACGTGTAGCTTCTACCCGCGAATGCTACACAATTCCCATCAGTAATACACCTATGTAATTACAGTGATTCTCTTTGTTTAAATTCAGGCTTAAGTCAAAGACATTGCCGCAAGACTATGGTCAGTTCTATATATAGTATACTTCAACTATATAATCATACAACATGTAATTTCCAATTACAATAAGGGGACAAGAATATTTACCTCGATAAGCCCAAAATTATCCGAGATAAAGTCGATCTGAGCAAGGTTTAGCTCATACCGTGCGCCCAACCCGCTCCAACAACCCTTAGAAGTTCTACGCAACTTCACTTAACACTTCAACCTACTTATGAAGGTTTTCCTGAGGGTTTCGGTTTTTGTGACTGACGGAAAGTATAATAGTATTTCTGGGCTTTTCGTATAGGTATAACCTTGGAATACTACAAGGTATTAGGGCCAAGGTAATTTGGGTATAGTAACAATACTATGGAGAGTATTTCTACCAAGAGGGGGGTATATTTATACGAAACAAAGACCACAAGGAGGTGTATACCCTCGGCCTACCCCACTGGGAGGGTACTGCCCAGGGGAGGGCTCTCGGCCAAAGGGCCTTCTCAAAGGGGAGGAGGCTAGGGCGAGCAACAAGAAGGGAGGGAGGATTTCTAAGACTTAGAACATTTTAGGATGAATAAGTCTTCAAAGGGGGTATTTATAGGTCAAGCAAAGGCCAACCAATGGCCAAGATCATGCCAAGTAGTAGGCAAGTGTAGGGATAGGATGTACCCATGTGTACCTTATCCATCTACCCTACCAACCAACATAAAATATCCTACCAACTACATAGCCCAAATCGTCCCAAAGGGCGCCACCATTTTCGCCAATGAGAGGGTGCCGTGGCGCCTCTCGTTGGTCCAACACGCTTCGTCTCTCGGAAAAATCCGCAAAAATTAAAAATGACATAGCCGAATTTTCCTTCGCAAGATTGTAAAAAGCGTTTCGAAAAAATGACTCTAATCGGGTGTTGTGCACAAAAATAATTCGGCCAAGCCTACTTAAAAGCCCAAACTTTTCTACGTACGTCCTTACGTACATACTCTGGAAATACGGGGTATAACAACAGCGCTCGTTATTCTATTCATCCGGGGTCGACCAAGATGTACCATGACCTCAGATGTTTGTATTGGTGGTATGGCCTGAAGAGGGACGTGGCAGGTTTTGTTGCACAGTGTCCTAATTGCCAGCAGGTTAAGGTCGAGCACCAGAGGCCCAGTGGATTATTGCAGTCTATTGAGATTCCGACTTGGAAGTGGGAGATGATCAACATGGACTTTGTTACAGGGTTACCTCGTACTCTGAGGAAGTACGACTCCATTTGGGTTATTGTTGACAGGCTGACGAAATCAACCCATTTGCTTCCAGTCAGGACGACGTTTTCAGCTGAGGACTATGCCAGATTGTACTTCCGAGAGATAGTGAGGCTGCACGGTGTCCCGGTGTCGATTATATCTGATAGGGGAGCCGGTTCTGACTAACTCGGAGATCTTTCCAGAAGGGTCTAAGGACACAGTGAGTCTCGACAACATTTCATCCTCGATCGACGGCAGCAGAGCGCACTATCCAGACACTTGAGGATATGTTGCGAGCCTGCGTGATTGATTTCAGTGGTAGCTGGGAGGATCATTTGCCTCTTGTGGAGTTTGCTTATAACAACAGCTACCATTCCAGTATACAGATGGCGCCATACGAGGCTTTATATGGGCGGAAATGCAGGTCGCCGATCGGTTGGTTCGACGTGGGCGAGGTGCAGTTAGTTGGCCCAGACTTGGTACAGTTGTGGATAAGGTTAAGCTTATCCAGGAGAGACTGTTAGCAGCTCAGAGTCGGCAGAAGTCATATACGGATAATCGGCGTCGGCATTTGGAGTTTCAGGTAGACGATTGGGTCTTCTTGAAGGTGTCACCCATGAAGGGTGTGATGAGATTCGGTAAGAAGGGGAAACTCAGCCCAAGGTACATTGGGCCCTAACAGATCGTTCGTAGAGTGGGCAAGGTTGCCTACGAGTTGGATCTGCCATCAGAATTAGAGGCGGTACATCCGGTCTTCCATGTTTCTATGTTGCGGAAGTGTATCGGAGATCCAGCGAGAGTTTTTCCTACTGGTGAGGTCCAGGTGATAGAGGGGTTATCGTATGAGGAGAGTCCCATAGCGATACTCGATCGCCAGGTCAGGCGACTACGGACCAAGGATGTAGCTTCCGTCAAAGTCCTGTGGAGAAATGATAACCGGGAGGAGATGACTTGGGAAGCGGAGGAGGACATGTTGAGGAGGTATCCTCACTTATTTCCTATACCTTCAGGTAATTCATTTTCCCTTACTTGTCAGGTTTTAATTGAAGTGTTTCTTTTGCTTAAATGCTTTTATGTGGCCATAAGTGGCATTTTTAGTATGTCGGGGCTGTGAAAGGGAACTATGTCGCTAATTGTAAGTGTGACTCCGAAAGAACATTCGGGGACGAATGTTTCTAAGGGGGGAAGAATGTTACACCCCGTAATTACAGGACATGTTTTAAGAACATAAGTAAGAACTCACAAGTGTTAAGATTTGAGACTTGTAAATTTTATCGGAAATTATGGAAATTGTCGGAAAACGTAAGTGTTGTGACGAATGGGAGGGCGACACGTGTCACCCCCCCCCCCCCTTAGCAATGCCTTGGAAGAAATGGCATGGCCAATATGGTCATTGACCATAAGTCTTCTATGACTAAAGTCTTGCAAGTTGTGGCTTGACAATCTTGACTAAGTCAAATGGTCAATAATTCTTGATAATTGCTAAGAGATTATCCAAGCCAACCATTTGGATGCATCTTAACCCTCCATGACCCTTTATATAATACTAGTAGCAAGAGAAGACTTAACACTTAGAAAAATTTTACACAAATTTGAAGAACTCATTGTGAGGTCTCGGGTTCACTAAGGAGAAAAAGAAAGAATTTTCGTTTCTTGTCCATTTGATTCCACACTTTAAACCAAGGGTCTTAGGTGTATTGTAAACACATCTCAATAAAAAAATCTTGGAAAAAGATTGTTTTCGGGTTAGTCGCAAACGAAAACCTAATGGTCTTTCTAGGTTTTGTTTGGAGTTTTGAAGGATAATTGTTGGTGTTGTTCTAAGGGTCTCAACAAGCGCATTGAAGTGTCTTGGAGAGGCTCTAAACTACTAAGGAGCGACTTCGGATTGGAGTTGGATTAAGGATCGTTAAGGTATAATCTTGTCTTTTAAAGGTGTTACAAGATTATATATTTGTATTGTTGTTGTTAGCTTTACTTGTTGCTAGCATGAAGTTGATAGGTTGAAGTTATAAGTATTATGGATTTCTTGTAGCTAAATCCGAAATGTTATACAAGCCACTTGGAAATTGGATTACTAATTGGTCGTTTTTAGAAATCGTCGCATGTTACTTACTTAAAGATTATGGTTATTATAATCAAATGCGACTTGATATCATGTTATGCTACCAATATGGATTGAAATGGAAATTGGATAAAAATTGGTTTTGTTGAACTCAAGGTGGCCGAATTTGGACTGTAGTTTGTATTAGTTGGTTATTCAATTGTATTGAACTACCTTCTATATTGTTGTGAGCCAATTGGTGCTGTTTGGTTATTCAATTGTATTGAACTACCTTCTATATTGTTGTGAGCCAATTGGGGCTGTTTGGTTATTCAATTGTATTGAACTACCTTCTATATTGTTGTGAGCCAATTGGGGCTGTTTGGTTATTGTATTTCGCCTTGAAAAGGTGGCAAAGTGAGTAAAAACAAAGGAGGTGTTGTCCGATTTTCCGTAGAAAATGGAGACTTTACACTTATAATATTCTACATTTGAAGTAAGGCGTTAATAGGCGTATTATGAATATTATAGGTTGATATACTCTGGGCGGACTTTGTACTTGGCAAGTGGTTTGACGGACAAAGTATGTAGAACTTTTCCTATCTTTGAGCATGACTAGTTTCACGTATATAGTACGGTGACGTCAAGACTTTGACATTCTTTACTTGTTTTATGAAATGCCAAGTCGGGTGAGTTAGGAGATTAACTCACTTCTTTGAGAATATTAAAGATGTCTTAAGTCTTGTTAAAGATAAGGGACTTGAAGAATTTTAAAGTATGTGATACTTGTGTCGTTTTAAAAACGTATAAGTCCCTTGGATAGGAAATTGTACTTGACTAAGGTATAAAGTGAATATAACGACTTTATGGGGAGTTGGTTATATTGACTTTATGGAAAGATAAATGACTTGATTTAATGGAAGGCAATTCGATTTTAAGGCATCAATTGCCTAAGGTTTTATAAGACATGAGTCACTTGATTTAGAAGCCTAATTTTTATTTCTAAAAGTATTGTGACTTGTTTTGAAAAGAATTGTAACTTGATACTACGGTTATTAGTATCTTGGAAGTTTTATAATGAAATGAGTCATTTTAAAAGAATAGAAGTACGTAGTACTTTGGGTTAAATTCCCGGATTTTTATAAAAGACATGATAGTGCCTTAGGTAAACTAAAATGAGAGTGTATATGAACAAGAATAGTAAGAAGTTAGGGGATTTCTTAACTTGCTTATATATTGTATGATAAGCCGATAGAGCTTATGTTATGTGTGATAGCCGGATTTGGGCTAGTGATATATTATTCGTTGCGGGGTCATTCCCCGGGATTGTGGCATTGTATATTTAGTGGATTTGCTAACCACGATGCGAGGAATACCTGCGCGAGTCCGTAAGGGCTTATGCGGGTGAAATAGTCCCATGCGGGCGGGTCCAGCCTATGCGAGGAATACCTCATGCGAGTCCGTAAGGGCTTATGCGGGTGAAATAGTCCCATGCGAGGAATACCTCACGCAGGTCCACTGGACCTATGCGGGTGAAATAGTCCCAGGAGTAGGATTCCAATCCTATTTTTCGTTGTAAGTATACACCTATTGTTTTACTCTCATTGTTAGTAAGGCACTGTGTACTGTAATTTTGTTATCATACATGTCTCCGGCTTTCTTTTAAACTTACGTTGTAATTACAGATTTTCAGTTTACATACTTAGTACATATTGTGTCGACCCCTTCCTGGAGTGCGTTCATGCCGAGGAAGGGTAGCGGTGGTGGATCCTCGCTCTTGGATCACTTATCGACGTCGGGCTCCATTCTCGGAGGCTTGTCTTTCTTTAGTACGATCTTTCCCGATGTTGTAGATTATGTACATTCAGGGGTATTGCGGGGCCCTGTCCCGCCAAACTTGTTATTACTAGAGGTCTGAATTCACATATGGGGTTGGGCAGTAAGAACTGAGTTGTAAAGTTGTACTTTTGACTTGGTTTATATTATGGAAGGCGGCCTTATCGGCTATCCTGTGTTGTTATATTGTTTACACCTGTGTTTATATTGTGTATTTTCCGTTGCTATTCTCTGATGTATACCTGAACAGGGTGCCCAGGTAGGGCACGATCGCGGCTGGTCGGTCGTGGCAAATCTGAGCTAACTACGGATACCAAAGCCGCATCATAATATGACCGGGGCAAGTACGAAAGCCAACTACCATATACCAAAGTCGTACCAACAAATCTATATAACCATACCACGAAGCTGACCTAGGGCAAGTACGAAAGCCAACTACCAGATACCACCTGCGCCACGTGGCGGGGCAATACGAAGACTAACTACCGGATACTGCCGGAATCACGAGACTTCGTCCACAAACTGAGCGGGCAAGTGCGAAGGCTAACTACGAGATACCGCGAATCAGCCACGACCTGGGCAATACGAGCCAACTACCAGATACCAAGCCGAATCAGTAAAACCTCATGGAGAGCTAGTCCATGGAATAATAATCACAGAAGCGTACCCGTGGAATGCTCTGTCACTGCCGGTACGTCCAAGTAAGATCATAACAAATCAGCCGTGTCACGACCCGAACCCGGGCCCGTGACTGGTGCCTTACCCCGGGCACCCTAGTGATACAACATCAGAGTAATCAGCGGAATATAAAACGATACATGAAACCAATGTAATAAGACAGTGAAATAAGAAGACAGGCTAACCAAAAACGGTTACCTTCAGTATATATTAATAGCAATTTGAACAGTTACATCCCTTTTTACAACTTTGCCCACAACAGTACTACAGACCTCTACGAATGATATGACAACAACGACGGGACAGGGCCCCGTCATACCCCTGAATGTAAGCACCTACAACAACAGGGGACTATACCAAGACAGCCTCCGGAGAAACGGAGCTTTCCCAAACGCTGAACTGTGACCCTAAGAGCGAGGATCAATGACTGGTACCTTTACCGCGGCATGAGCGCACTTCGGGAGGTCGATAACAAAAAGTATGTGAAATGAAAATCGTAAATGAAATCATAGTAGTCTATATAAAGCGAGACATGTATGATAACCAAACTACGATCACGATAAATAAGCGATCATATCAAGCCGAGGACTCACGCCGAAGTCATCACTCAAATATATAAATATGGGTCTCACGCCCATGACATCAATCATGCGGTGGAATACCTTCCTCAATGCCGGCCTATGATATATAAAAGCACCAAGAGATACACATGAACACGAGTCCCACGTGTCATAATAAAATCGGGACGGTAAGTATGAAGGCATAGCCGACTACTAAAACCCACCGTAACAAGGTCATAAAGCGTATCATGAAATCTGTCTGGCGTCACATGATCAAAGCCGCCACTCGCGCGATATCTAATGTGCGTCTAGCCCCGAACTTCCGCGACCCGCATAGGCCACCCCAATGGCCCGCATGAGGTATTCCCCGCATCGAGGGTAGCTACTCCCCGGCATCCGCCTGGACTTCGCAGTCCGCATGGCCACATAGACCGCATGCCCATAAAGGACGCAAACTAACCTGGAACTCTCGTAGCTCCGCATAGGCCCCTGGGACCCGCATGAGGTATCCTCGAATCATAGGTCACACAGACCCGCCTGAGTCTACCCCGCATCGGAGGGCAGCTTAACCTCCGGAAAAGTCAAGGTGAGTGGTATAATACCAACATAACGGCTGATCGTTAAACAACTTTAAGCGCAACGAGGGAAAACCCCTTTACACAAAACATCACAAGATACTAACACACGTAGCATCCTAGCATATTTACTTTATCAAATGAACAAGAAAGTATTACAAGGCTATCACAAACCAATACAATCAAGTTATTCACACAAGGCACTTTCTACTAACAAGTTCGGGTATCTATCCCCAAAGTACTTCATACATTAACTTTTTAAAAGATCCGTTTCTTTCACATAAGTCACCTGATACCGTAGTATAAAATAGAGTATTGTCTTTTAAGTAAACCAAAACACTTACCTTTGTAAAATCAAGTAACAACATTATTTTCCAAACGTCCAAGTTTGCCTAATTTCAAATGTTCACGTTTCTTATTTTGGAAAGGTTTCGTAGTTCATAGTTTTAATCCTTTAAAACAATTTGAGAAACATATACCTTATGTGTGAGTAGGTTATTCTTGTTCATAACAATCTTATTAAACAGCCATGATCTAGGAAATGTAATATCATTTTGTCTCATCTTAGCTTCTATGCAGATGGAGGTTTCTACTGGTTTTAATAATACTTCATTAATCAAAACATTTCCTTTATTAACGCTGCGGTGGTTTGTCGATACACATCTACGATTTCGAAATCGAGAAACATTGTCCTTTTAACAACCAAGTACTCATTACTCACGAATGAGGTTTCACACAAAATTCATATAATTCATTTAAGTTAAGTCTCTTAACTTCTAAAATAAATAAATCATTCGTTTTATCTCTCTTAAGTCATTATACCTAACTTCCCATAAAGCTAGTATAACTCTTAAGATTTTAAAACCAAGTATTACTCTTCTTTTAAAAAGTTCTTAATTCTCTTGAACTACTTCAAGATTATTATTATTCGCTTAAGTCGGAAGACATTGCAGTATAACTACGTTCAATTAACACACGTACGTCTACCGTACTATATAGTTATACACATATCATGCTAGAAGAGATTCACATACCTCGCGACGATTATCGACTATTAGCAAATCGCTCGCGCTATAACCCGTCTTTGGTCCACCTTCTCAAGTAGCACATGCTACTCGCGAACATTCAACCTATACAAGTTATACAAGTCTATCAAAGTCTAGACTACTCCGGTAGAATAAATCTAGATACAAGATCCTACGGAAATTGTAGCCCTTCCCTACCCGTAACTACACAAGTCTCATCAGAATACACCCTACGTAATTACGTTCGATTCTCTTCTTTAAATTGGGCTTAAGTCCAAGGACATTGCTACAAAACTATGTTTAGTTCTATATATAGTATACTTCAACTATATATTCTACAACATGTAATTTCCAATTCTGATAAGGGGACAAGATATTTACCTCGATAAGCCCATAATTATCCAAGTATAATGTCGATTCTGGGCAACGTTTAGCTCGAACTCCGCGCTCCAACACGCTCCAAACCACCCTTAGAAGTTCTAACCAACTTACATAATACTCCAACTAACTATGGAGATTTTCCTTAGGGTTTCGGTTTTGTGGTGACGGGAAGTATAGTAGTATAACGGGCTTTTGTATAGGTATAACCTTAGAATACTACAAGGTATACTGGCTAAGGTAATTTGGGCATTATAACAATACTTTTGAGAGTATTTCACCAAGAGGGGGGTATATAAACGAGACAACACCACAAGGGGGTATACCATACCTACCCCACTGTGGGGTACTCTCCAAGGGAGGGCTCTGCCCAAGAGGGCCTCACAAGGGGGAGGACGAGAACACCACTCAAAGGGAGGGAGGATTTTAACACTTAGGAAATTTTAGGAATGGATGAAGAAGTCTTCCAAAGGGGGGGTATTTATAGGTCTAGCAAAGGCCAACCAATGGCCAAGATCATGCCAAGTGCATAGCAAGTGTAGGGCCAAGATCATGCCAAGTGCACCTTATCCATCTACCACCAAAATATCCTACCTACTACTTGACAAAAACCCACCCATTTCGTCCACCCTTGACCGCCCAAGTCCTTCCAATGAGAGGTTGACAAGTGTCGCCCTCTTGTTGGTCCAAAATGTTTCGTCTCTCGGAAAAATCCGCAAAAATTAAAAATGACATAGCCGGAATTTTCCCTACGAAAGCTGTGGAAACGTTTCGTCGAAAAACGACTCTAACCGGGTGTTGTGCACAAAAATAATTCGGCCAAGCCACTTTAAAGCCCAAACTTTTCTACGTACGTCCTTACGTACATACTCTGGAAATACGGGGTATAACATTCTCCCCTCCTTAGAAACATTCGTCCCGAATGTTCCTTCTAAGTCTCAAAACAAACGTCTTGTGGTAGTCTTCACTACTATACTTACGAGAACAATCCTGCCACACCTGGCCATAGAAACACCTGCGCAGATACTTACATCCAAGTCCACGAGGAAGCACCTCTAACATTACCATAAAACACCTCTCACCGGGGTCTAAAATATACTTCCTTCGCACCTTCTTTTCCAAAAGAAATGATCACATCTATGCTCGCCATACATGCTCGCTTCTTCCCGATACCACTTTTGTCACTTTGCCGCGAGGTTCTAGTGTCACTCCGGCGACCCAACAAATGGTACCGGGCTGCATGCGATCCCTGAGGCTGTCATACACTTCTTGTACACTCGAACTCTTTCTCATAACCTACCACATTTCTGATACTGCTTCAGTTCCCAAAACTCGGGGTTACTATCTCTAACGTGGTCATCACTGACTGGGAACACTCTGGATGGATCTCCGATACTTTCCCGAACATAACAATACGAAAGACCGGACGTACTGCTTCCTAAGTCGGACAGCAAATGCTAACATATAGGCAACCTGGCCTACTCTTCACAAGAACTCAAAAAGGCCCAAAGTAACTCGGGCTAAGTTCCCTCTGTTTTCCAAAACTCGCCACACCCTAACCGGGGTTGTACCTTCAAGAAGACCGATCATCAACCTGAACTCTAAGCGTCGTCGCCGATAATCCGCACGATTTCTTTGAGCTGCCAAAAACCTCCTCTAGATAAGCTTCACCCTATCCACAGTCTGTTGGAACAAGCCTGAACCAACTATCTGAACCTTGCCAACATCAAACCAACGACCGACAACTTACACTTCCGCCCCTACAAGGCTTCATAAGGCGACATCCGAACACTGAAATGGTAGCTAAAAACACTCCTTCAACAGGAGACAACAATCCTTGCAACTACCCCTGAAAATCAAACACTGGCCCGAGGGCGAATGTGATTCTGAGACTCACCTGAGTTCCTAACCCTGCCTGGTAAAACTTTCAGAAAACGAAAATAGCCACAACCTGGGCTTCACTGTCTGTCATAAGGTGAAGGTAGGCACCCCGTGCAGCCTTACAACCTTTCTGATATAACGTCTCGCATAACCCTCTGCCGAGTAAACGGTCTTGACAGAAAGACACGACGGGCTGACCCCATCGGCCCGACTACTGGTCGGACGTATCCACGAACTTGTACGCTGGTTAACTGAACTTGGGCCAAACACCCTTGTGATCCTACCACAAGGCGGAACCACCACAACCGACCCACCATACATGCGGCGGGTTGACCCGCAACATGGCCTCAACCCGACCCAGAATGCGCAAAACACTAGCTCCCGATCCGAACAATCTCTCAAATCACGTTACGAAAACCTAGCGGTCTTCTTAGTTCAACTACCCTCTTTCATTTCACACTACTTAGGGACCTATCCCAAACATAGCTCACGTGCACTATGCACTCCGATAAGGATCAAACAAAACACTACACCTTTACTCGAGATGGCCTTACCTCTAAGGTCTTCACGTATAAAGCTCTAAGGCTTACACTTTCTCTATCCCCCAAATCTTACTTGGTTAACTAACCAGGATTTCTAATCACAATTTACACAATAACCCTTAAGGTATACTCATCTTATCACACATACTAATCCCTAGAGGGTTAAAGATATGCATGTATCTACTGCTACTCCCCTTAGTCGTTCTAAACAAACTCGCCTGCAGGCGTAGCTAGGAAGATGACAAACTACCCACCGATCACGAAGGCTAAGTCCTCTACAAGGACACTCTTCCGACATCAGACCACGGCGGTCGTAGTACAACAAATACCAACTAAAAGACGACATTCCGGGATGGCGTCGCCACTGTGAACAGGAAGATCTGAGCTCACCAACTCCCGCATACCGAGCGTCACGAAATTTGTGGAGGACCTCTGCATTTTGGTGGATGTGCATAATATAATCCGGTGAGGTGACTCGCCTCGAAAGTTACCAAAGGACCTTGCGGCTCGCCCTCTTCTCGCCCTGGTTAACCCGTCGATCTCTACGTTTCTCGGCTGCTGCGCATAAGCCCGCACCGTGCCATGCTGCCTAATCAAGAATTACTCTTACACAACCCTCTCTTAGGTAGTCATCAAGACTCGCGGTACATCGGTATACTCTCTGGTAGCCAAATCCATAGCTAGTAACAGGGTCGCCTTCTTGCAATCTAAATTCACTGTTCCCGGTCGTGGAACTGAAGGTTCAAATATCATGGCCGCAGTAGGAACTGCCGCCGCCGTGCTAAACTCTGCTGGGGCTAGTGACGTCGCAGAACTCCCCAAATGAAGCACCTAACTCAGGTGATGATTGGGCCTGTGCCCTCGTAACCCTCTGAACTCTACTCGCAGCTCCCTCGGCCGCCTTGCCCTCCTGGGCCCGGGTTGCCCTACGCGGAGGCATAACGTTAAGGGAAAGAAATACGTTAGAGGGTCCAACTTACAACACAGCTCTAAGGCACGATCTCAGAGTGAGAAGAATAGAAACCAATCCTAAATATCCTATAGCCTCCTGATTATTGGTGTGGTGCACAACACACCGATAATCAAGACTTCATGGATGCGGTCAGAGACACTTTCGAGGATTAAGCGCTCGATACCACTTTTGTCACGACCAACCGGGCGTGGATGGTGCCTTACCGGGCACCCTAGTGATACAACATCAGTGTCAGCGGAATATAAAACGATACATGAAACCAATGTAATAAGACAGTGAAATAAGAAGACAGGCTAACCAAAAACGGTTACCTTCAGTATATATTAATAGCAATTTGAACAGTTACATCCCTTTTTACAACTCTGCCCACAACAGTACTACAGACCTCTACGAATGATATGACAACAACGACGGGACAGGGCCCCGTCATACCACTGAATGTAAGCACATAAAACAACAGGGACTATACGAAGACAGCCTCCGAGAACGGAGCTTTCCCAAACGCTGAATCGTGACCACAGAGCGAGGATCAATGATGGTGTACCTTTACTGCGGCATGAACGCGGCCCGGAGAGTCGCATAACAGTACCGAGTATGTGAAATCAAAATATCGTAAATGAAATCATAGTAGTCTATATAAAGCGGAGACATGTATGATAACCAAACTACGTTCCTGATAAATAAACAGTCATATCTGCCGAGGACTCACGCCTCAAGTCATCACTCAAATATATAAATATGGGTCTCACGCCACAACATCAATCATGCGGTGGAATACCTTCCTCATCACCGCAGCCTATGATATATAAAAGCACCAAGAGATACACATGAACACGAGTCCCACCGTGTCATAATAAAATCGCACGGTAAGTATGAAGGCATAGCGACTACTAAAACCCACCGTACCAACAAGGTCATAAATCGTATCATGAAATCTGTCTAGGCATCATTACATGATCAAAGGCGCCACTCGCGCAAAGATCTAATGTGCGCGTCTAGCCTCGAACTTCCCGCAGCTCGCATAGGCCACCCCAATGGCCCGTGAGGTATTCCGCGCATCGAGGTAGCTACTCCCAAGATCCGCTGGACTCGCGATCCGCATGGCCACATAGACCGCATGCCCATAAAGGACGCAAACTAACACGAACTCGTAGCTCGCGTAGGCCCACAGGACCCGCGTGAGGTATCCTCGAATCATAGGTCACCTGGACCCTGAGTCTACCCCGCATCGAGGCAGCAACCTCCGGAAAAGTCAAGGTGAGTGGTATAATACCAACATAACGGCTGATCGTTAAACAACTTTAAGCGCAACGAGGGAAAACCCCTTTACATAAAACATCACAAGATACTAACACACGTAGCATCCTAGCATATTTACTTTATCAAATCAACAAGAAAGTATTACAAGGCTATCACAAACCAATACAATCAAGTTATTCACACAAGGCACTTTCTACTAACAAGTTCGGGTATCTATCCCCAAAGTACTTCATACATTAACTTTTTAAAAGATCCGTTTCTTTCACATAAGTCACACAATACCCGTAGTATAAAATAGAGTATTTGTCTTTTAAGTAAACCAAAACACTTACCTTTGTAAAATCAAGTAACAACATTATTTTCCAAACGTCCAAGTTTGCCTAATTTCAAATGTTCACGTTTCTTATTTTGGAAAGGTTTCGTAGTTCATAGTTTTAATCCTTTAAAACAATTTGAGAAACATATACCTTATGTGTGAGTAGGTTATTCTTGTTCATAACAATCTTATTAAGCAGCCATGATCTAGGAAATGTAATATCATTTTGTCTCATCTTAGCTTCATGCGGATGGAGGTTTCTTACGGTTTTAATAATACTTCATTAATCAAAACATTTCCCTTTATTAACGCTGCAGTGGTTTATCGATACACATCTCTGATTTCCGAAATCAGTAAAACATTGTCCCTTTTAACAACCAAGTACTCATTACTCACGAATGAGGTTTCACACAAAATTCATATAATTCATTTAAGTTAAGTCTCTTAACTTCTAAAATAAATAAATCATTCATTTTATCTCTCTTAAGTCATTATACCTAACTTCCCATAAAGCTAGTATAACTCTTAAGATTTTAAAACCAAGTATTACTCTTCTTTTAAAAACAGTTCTTAATTCTCTTGAACTACTTCAAGATTATTATTATTCGGGCTTAAGTCAGAAGACATTGCAGTATAACTACGTTCAATTAACACACGTACGTCTACCGTACTATATAGTTATACACATATCATGCTAGAAGAGATTCACATACCTCGCGACGATTATCGACTATTAGCAAATCGCTCCACGGCTATAACCCGGCTAGCCTGGTCCACCTTCTCAAGTAGCACATGCTACTCGCAGAACATTCAACCTATACAAGTTATACAAGTCTATCAAAGTCTAGACTACTCGGTAGAATAAATCTAGATACAAGATCCTACGGGAAATTGGGCAGCCCTTCCCTACCCGTCAAACTACACAAGTCTACTGTAATACAGTCCTACGTAATTACAGTTCAGTTCTCTTCTTTAAATTCAGGCTTAAGTCCAAGGACATTGCCACAAAACTATGTTTAGTTCTATATATAGTATACTTCAACTATATATTCCTACAACATGTAATTTCCAATTACAATAAGGGGACAAGATATTTACCTCGATAAGCCCATAATTATCCAAGTATAATGTCGATTCCTGGGCAACGTTTAGCTCCAACTCCGTGCGCTCCAACCCGCTCCAAACCACCCTTAGAAGTTCTAACCAACTTCTACATAATACTCCAACTAACTATGGAGATTTTCCTTAGGGTTTCGGTTTTGTGACTGACGGGAAGTATAGTAGTATAACTGGGCTTTTTGTATAGGTATAACCTTAGAATACTACAAGGTATACGGCTAAGGTAATTTGGGCATTATAACAATACTTTTGAGAGTATTTCACCAAGAGGGGGGGTATATATACGAGACAACACCACAAGGGGGGTATACCTGCCTACCACCCCACTGGGGGTACTCTCGCCAAGGGGGAGGGCTCTCGGCAAGAGGGCCTCACAAGGGGGAGGACGAGAACACCACCAAAGGGAGGAGGATTTTAACACTTAGGAAATTTTAGGAATGGATGAAGAAGTCTTCCAAAGTGGGGTATTTATAGGTCAGCAAAGGCCAACCAATGGCCAAGATCATGCCAAGTGCATAGCAAGTGTAGGGCCAAGATCATGCCAAGTGCACCTTATCCATCTACCACCAAAATATCCTACCTACTACTTGACAAAAACCCACCCATTTCGTCCACCCTTGACCGCCCAAGTCCTTCCAATGAGAGGGTGACAAGTGTCGCCCTCTTGTTGGTCCAAAATGTTTCGTCTCTCGGAAAAATCCACAAAAATTAAAAATGACATAGCCGGAATTTTCCCTACGAAAGTGGAAACGCTTCATTTAAAAACGACTCTAACCGTGTTGTGCACAAAATAATTCGCCAAGCCACTTTAAAGCCCAAACTTTTCTACGTACGTCCTTACGTACATACTCTGGAAATACGGGGTATAACAAGCCGGCCCTCCATCGAGAGACGCGGTGGTATAGAAATACAATACTAGAACGACAAGGCTATCACACGCAAACATAGGCAAGTTACACACAACTCAAGGTACTTTCATTTTATGCCAAAGTCCAGGTTTTAACCCCAAAGTACTACGTACGTTAAATTATTTTTAAAAGATCCATTTCTTTTACAAAGGTCACCCGCCGTATTATCAAAATAGAGTAGTGACATTTTAAGTAAACCAAAACAACTTCCATACTTTCCTTTTAAACCAAATTAAGACAATACCATGCCCTTTTTAAACCAAAACACTTTCCCTTTAAAATCAAGTAACAACATTCTTTTCCAAAAGTTCAAGTTGCCTAATTTCAAATACTCAAGTCTCTTATTTTGAAAGATTTCATAGCTCATAGTCTTAATCACTTAACAACATAATCTCTTTTAAAACAATTTGAGTAACATAAGTCTATGTGTGAGTAGGTTATACTTGTTTATGACAATCTTATTAAAGACCATGATCTAGGAAATGTAATACAATTTTGTCTTATCTTAGCTTCTATGCGGATGGAGGTTTCTCTGGTTTTGATAATAATTAATTAGTCAATACATTTTCCTTTATTAACGCTGCAGTTGGTTTGTTCGATACTTATTCTCATTTCGAAATCAATATAACTTATTCCTTTTAAAACCCAATTACCCATTTCTCATGAATGCGTTTCACAACTTTTAACACAAACCAAGTCCGTAGCATTTCACATCAAGTCATTAATAAGTCAAGTCTCTTATCTTTTAAAACCACAAACTATTTCTTTACCTACATAAAGTTGTTATAACAAACTTCCCATAAAGTCGTTATAACACTTTATGTTTTAAACCAACCTACTTCGTTTAGCACACGTACGTCTACCGTACTACATAGTTCACACAATCATGCTAGAAAAGATAGGAAGAGGTTCACATACCTCGCGACGATTATCGACAAATAGCAAAAAGCTCCAAAGTACTGTAATCCTGCTAGCCTTTTCCACCCTTCAAGTAGAATACGCTACTCGCAGTACTTCAACCTATAATGGCCATAAAACGTCTATCAACTTCTGGATCTCTTCGTAGAACAATTCTAGGTAAACATTTCCTTATTCTACGGAAAATTCGGCAGCACTCCCCCCCCGCAACCACATAAATCTCCTCGCCAACAAGTGCCCGCACCAAACCAACAACTCCAAGGGGGGTTTACACGTCTAACCGGACGTATACAACACTGCCCCACAAAAATACTACAAGTCTACTGTAAATACAGTCCGATGTAAATACAGTTCAATTCTATTCAATCATCCTTCCAATATATATATACTCAATTCTAAGTTACTACAACATGTAATATCCAATTACAATAGGGGGATAAAGATCATTACCTCGATAAGCCCAAAATTATCCAAGTTTATAAGTCGATCCTGAGCAACGTTTAGCTCCTATTCCTTACGCTCCAATCCGCTCCAAGCGACCCTTAGAAGTTTCTAAACAACTTCTCTTAACACTTTAACTCCAAAAAGTGAAGAACACTTAGGCTTTAAATGTGGCAACTCTCGGCCAAGGGGAGGTTCTTAGGCTAGGGGTGTGAAATCTTTTCTAACTTTTGGTTACTAATCTTCCTAATACACTAAGGAAGAACACTTAAAACTTTAAGAATTTTTGGACAATTTTTGCTCAAGAAACAAGGCTAAAGCCGAGAACTACAAAGGAAAGGGAGGGAGTATTTTTGCCTTGGAATTTCTCAAGTGTGGATGAAGAATAGTCTTCAACTAAGGGGGGTATTTATAGGACATTCAAGGGCTAGGATTGAAGCAAGTGTGTGGTCTAGATTGAGCCATGTGTGTGTGGGTCCAAACTTATCCAACTACTACACAAATATCTTGCAAGACTTTTGACCAAATGTTTTAAGCCTTTAACATGTAAAAAACGTGCCAAGCTTGTCCAAAATCTCATCCAACCTTGCCACCTAGGGGTGACACATGTCGCCCTCCTATTGGTCCAAAATATTTCATCTTCCGAAAATATCCGTAATGCCAAAAATCCGAAAATAAAGTGGGCCCCACAAAACCGTAAATTCTCCCGTGGGCCCCACGTGACCAATTCCGGAAATAAAATTCCAAAACTCTTAAATATTCCAAAAAGTCCGAATACCAAATCTGGGAATCCAATTCCCTTTAACGAACATTTTTCCTTCACAAAATCCGGAAACTTTTCCGTCGAAAAATCACATCTTTCTTCCTTTCCAATTTAAATGTTGTATTCTCGAACGTACGTCTTCACATACATACCCTGGAACTACGGGGTGTAACATTCCGCCCCACAATTAATACGAAGTATTTCCATATTCAAGCCATTCTCGGCCAACAACATATCCAACAATTCAAAGTCTTTTCCAATCCTTTTCCAATTCCAAGTTCTAAGGTCTAACATGTTATATAGTCATAAACAACTTCAACAACTATAATTTCCTTCTTTATACAACATGCGACGACTTAAACTAATAATCAACTTGAATTGTAATCTTAAGGCTAACATGCTAGTTTTCGGATTAGGGTTACAATAGCCAATAAACTTATCAAACCTCATACTAAATACCTCATGCTTGCTAATATCCATAGCTACAACAATAAGTAATCTTAATTACTAAAACGACAAGATTATACCTTTATAAGCCCTTAAAATTTCCAAGATTCAAAGTCGCTCCTTAGCAATTCTTAGCTCCTTTCCTTAGGTTCCAATCTGCTCCAAGCACTCCTTAGAAGCCTATGAAGAACCCATCTTCAAGTTCCAACTTCAAAGTTGAAGAACTCCTTAAGTTTCCGCCTTGCGACTAATACGAAAACGTCGTTTTTCCGAAATATTTCTATTGAGATATCCTTACAATACCCTTAGGGACATTGGGTTTAATTCTTGTGAACAATGGATCAAAATTACAATTTTTTTGTGTGGAACTTTACACAAACCCGAGAGCTCCTTGCTTGAAGAACAAAGTGTTGTGATTTTTCTAAGTGTTGAAGACTAGTCTTGCACTAGTAGAATGCTTATATAACACAAAGAAGGGCTTAGATTATTACACTTGTGGGCTAGGATGAAGAGCAATTAATGTAAAGCCAAGTGGACAAGTTGACCTTGGTCAACAATCTCAAGCTTGCAAGACTTATCTTCCTTGATGGTCAATGACCATTTTACCCTTGCTAAAAATCGTCCAAGACCTTATGTGGGGGTGCCACGTGTCGCCCTCTCATTCGTCCATAAAATTCCGTAACCCTCGTGGGCCCCACAAAACGTAAAATTCCTCGGGTGGGCCCCACATGACCAAATCCGTAAAAATAAATTTCCATAATGTTAATAAGTTCCATACTCTCCCAATAATGCATTTTGAGAATCCAATTCTCAACAACGAACATTTTTCCTTTCCGACGTTCGGAAGATTTTCCGTCGGAAAAACAATTCTTCCTTTCGTACCAATTTCCAAGTCTTGATTCCTTACATACATTCTCTTATACATGTCCTGGACTTACGGGGTGTAACAACTATTTCACCCGCACAGGACTATTTCACCCGCTTGGGCCCGGTGGGCCCGCAATGAGTACAAACGCCGCACTCGCATCATGGGTAGCAAATCCATGGAATTAGTAGTAACCCGGGGCTTTACCCCGTAAGAATAAACTAGCACAACCGGCTATCATACATAACATAAGCACTACCGGCTTATCATACATAACATAAGCGCTACCGGCTTATCCTAACATAACGTAAGCGCTACCGGCTTATCATACATAACATAAGCAAGTTAAAAAATCCCCCTAACTTATTATTAGTCTTATTCATATACACTCTCATTTTAGTTTACTTAAGGCACTAACAAGTCATTATAACTGTTACACCCCGTATTTTCAGGACATGTTTTAAGAACGTACGTGAGAATCCCAAATGTTAAGATTAGAGACTTGTAAAAATTTATCGGAATTATGGAATTTTATGAAAACGTAATATTGTGATGAATGGGAGGGCGACACGTGTCACCCCGCTTATGTTGCCTTGGACGAATTTAGGAATGGACAAAAGGGTCATTTGACCATTGTTAGGAAAACAAAGTCTTGCAAGTTAAAGAGCTTGACAATGTTGACTTAGTCAATGGGACCACAAGTCTTGATATTTAAAAGAATTTCATCCAAACCACACATTTTTGCACATCTTGACCCTCCATTGAACTATATAGTAGTACTAGTAGCAAGACTAACTTCTACACTTAGAAAAAAATTCAAGAATTTGAAGAACTCTCAAGGCTTGCTCTCGGGTTCACGAGCCATAGAAAAGAAATTTTTTTGTTTGTTGTCAATTAAGCTCTACACTTTAAACCAAGGTTCATGAGGGTATTGTAAGTGTATCTCAATAGAAAAATCCCGGAAAAAGATAGTTTTCATATTAGTCGCAAGGTGAAAACCTAGTTGCTTTTCTAGGTTTTGATTGGAAGATTAAAGGAAACTTGTTTGTGATATTCTAAGGGTCTCAAGTGGCGGATTGAAGTGTCAAGAAGAGGATCTAAGTTGCTAAGGAGCGACTTCGGATTTGAAGTTGGACTAAGAATCGTTGAGGTAATAATCTTGTCTCTTAAGTGTTACAAGATTATATATTGTTGTTAGCCTTACATGTTTTCTAGCATGAAGTATATGTGTTGAAGTTTTATAAGTATTATGGATGGTTGTAGCCTAAAAACCGAAATGTAATGTAAGCCATTTGAAGTTGGATTACAATTTGGTCGTTAATTAGAATCGTCGCATGTTACTTACTTGAAGATTATAGTAGTTATAATCGATTGCGACTTGATATCATGTTATGCTAACAACTTGGATTGAAATGGAAATTGGGTAAGAATTAGTGTTATTGTATCTCAAGTGTTATACCCCGTATTTCCAGAGTATGTACGTAAGGACGTACGTATAAAATTTGAGCCTTAAGATAGGCAAGATTCGAAATTTGTACACAACACCCGGTTAGAGTCGTTTTTCGACGAAACGTTTCCATGACTTTTCGTAGGAAAAATTCGCTATGTCATTTATAATTTTGCGGATTTTTCGAGAGACGTAACATTTTGGACCAACGGGAGGGTGACATGTGTCACCCTCACATTGAAGAGGTTGACGGCAAATGGGCTAAGCTTGCGTTTTTGGTGTTGAATTTTTGGTCAAGGGTTAGGTAGGATATTTTGTGTAGATGGATAAGGTAGCACATGGCTAAATCTTGGCCTTAAACTTGCCTTACACTTGGAGTGATCTTGGCCATTGGTTGGCCATGGCTTGACCTATAAATACCCCTTAGTTGATGAACTTTCTTCATCAAAAATCATTTTCCAAGTCTTGAAATCTCTCCCTTTGTGAGTAAAAATCGTCCAAAGCCCCCTTTGAGAGCCGAGGCAAACCCCACTAGCCTAGTTGTTTCGTATAATACCCTTGTTGTGGTATAGAAATACTCTCCTAGTATTGTTATAATGTCCAAATACCTTGGCCCAAATACCTTGTAGTATTCCCAAGGTTACACTTATACAAAAGCCCAGAAAATACTATTATACTTCCCTCAGTCACAAAAACGAAACCCTAAGGAAACCTTCATTGTTGGTTGAAGTTATAAGTATAACTTGTGTATACACTTCTAAGGTTTTCTTGGAGCGTTTTGGGCGCCTGAGTAGGAGCTAAACCTTGCTGAGCGACATATAACTCGGATAATTTTGGGCTTATCGAGGTAAATACTACTGTCCTTCTAGTGTAATTGGAAATTACATACTGTAGTAGTATAGAAATGAATATAAGATTCATAAGAAGAGAATTGAACTGTAATAGAAGAATATTACAGAAAAGACTTGGCGAAATCACTTGGAAGAAATAAGTAGAAGTTAAATCAGACTTGCATAGAATTTGTATATCTGATGGTGATAACCTTTATTGGTTGAATGTTCTGCAAGTAGCATGGGCTACTTAGAAGGTGGACCAGGCTAGCCGGGCTATAGCCGTGGAGCATTTTGCTTATAGTCGATAAATCGTCGCGAGGTATGTGATTCTTCCTATACTCTTGAGCATGATATTTTAAAGGAAGATATATGTATAGTACGGCAATGTCTTTTGAATTAAGCGAATAATATATAGTGCGGTAGGCGTCGTGTGCTAATTGAACGTGGTTATGCGGCAATGTCTTTTGACTTAAGCCTGAATAATAAGAACCTTGAATGTATTTCAAATGTTAAGAAACCATTTTTGGAAAGAAGAGTAACACTTGGTTTTAAAGGTTTTAAAAAGGAGTTATACTAGCTTTATGGGGAGTTAGGTATAACGTCTTAAGAGTGGTAAAGAAAATGGTTTACTGATTTTAGAAGTTAAGAGACTTGATCTTATAAGATAAGAGACTTAACTTAAATTGTCTTAATCTGGATGTTGTGTGAAACCTCATTCGTGAGTAATGAGTACTTGGTTTTTAAAAGGAATAATGTTTTACTGATTTCGGAAATCAGAATGTGTATCGACAAACCACTGCAGCGTTGATAAAGGAAATGTATGGAATAATGAAGTATTATTAAAACCAGTAGAAACCTCCATCTGCATAGAAGCTAAGATGAGACAAAATGATATTACATTTCCTAGATCATGGCTGCTTAATAAGATTGATTATAAACAAGAATAACCTACTCGCCTATGGCATATGTTGCTCACTTATTTTAAAAAAAAAGGAGATTAAGACATTGAACTATGAAACTTTTCTAAAAAGAGACTTGAGTAATTGAAATTAGGCAAACTGGAACTTTAGGGAAAAGAAAGGCATTGTGTTGTCTTAAAATGGTTTAAAACTTAAAGTGTTATAACAGCTTTATGGGAAGTTGGTTATAACGACTTTATGAAAACAAAAGAAGGGTTTTATCATTGGTCTTAATATGATAACTTGGCTTTAAAAAGAGAAGTGTTTTGGTTTGCTTAAAAATGTGAGTCACTCTATTTTATACTACGGGTATCGGGTGACTTTTATTAAAGGAATGGATCTCTTTAAAAGGAAGTTAACGTACGTAGTACTTTAGGATTAAAACCCGGACTTTGGCATAAAATGAAAGTACTTCGAGTTGTGTATAACTTGCCTATGCTTGTTGTTGTGAAACTTGCCTATGCTTGTTGTTGTGAAACTTGCCTATGCTTGTTATTATGAAACTTGCCTATGCTTGTTGTGATGGCCTTTGTTGTGCAAGAATTGTGTTTCTATACTCTGGCGTCTCGATGGAGGGTCGGTTGACTTGTTGAGAACTTACTTGGGCGTGGCCGGCGGTGTGGATAAATTCCGCAGTGCGTTCTGTTGATAGTGTTAACTTTGTTAATCGCTTTGGACATACTGACACGATGCGTAGCGCACGGGTATGCTTCCATTTTGATTACCGCCTTGTGGTCCTATTGTTTCCCCTTGGACATACTGACACGATGCGTAGCGCACGGGTATGCTTCCATTTGGAATGCTGTCTTATTGTTTCCCTTTGGACCTCTTGACCGCGATCGTGGCGCGCGGGTATGCCTCCATTCGAATGTTGTCTTATTTGTTCCTTTGGACATCGACCACGATGCGTAGCGCACGGGTATGCTCCCATTTGGATTGCTGTCTTGTTGTTATCATATCATAGACTGCCGGCAGTGAGGAAGGTATTCCACGGGCATGAGTGATGACTCTGAGGGCGTGAGTCCCTGACTTACATGACTGCTTATTTATCGTGAACTGTAGTTTGGTTATCATACATGTCTCCTGCTTTGTATAGACTATTATGATTTCATTCTGATATTCTGATTTCACATACTTGGTACTGTTATCGACCTCCTTCGGGGGGCTGCGTTCATGCCGCAGGTAGAAGTACATCGGCTGTCGATCCCCGCGTTTAGGATCTCATTTCAGCGTCTTGGGAAGCTCCGTCCCTTCGGAGGCTTATCTTGGTATGTTACCCTGAGTCTGTAGGTTCTTGTACATTCAGGGGTATGGCGGGGCCCTGTCCCGTCATAGTTGTTGTAAAAATCTTAGAGGTCTGTAACACTGATGTGGGCAGGGTTGTAAGGATTGTAACTGTTCAAATGTCTATGTATATATATATCTTTGAAAAGGCCGTTTTGGTTGCTTTGTTTCGTTCATCATGATCCATGTCTATTTGCATGTTTAAGTTTTATTTCCGCTGGTTTTCTCTGATGTTGTATCACTAGGGTGCCCGGGGTAAGGCACCAGTAACGGGCCCGGGTTCGGGGCGTTACAAGTGGTATCAGAGCAGTTAGTCCTCGGAAAGTGTCTACAGACCGTGTCTAGTAGAGTCTTGATTATCGGTGTGTTGTGCACCACATCTATAATCAGGAGGCTGCAGGACATTTAGGATTGGTTTCCATTCTTCTCATTCTGAGATCGTGCCTTAGAGCTCTGTTGTAAGTTGGACCCTCCAGCGTATCTCATTTTTACCGATTATGCCTCGCGCAAGGCGGCCGGGCGGAAGGGCAAAGCAGCGAGAGAGATACGAGTAAACGGCGGCGATCTCAGAGACCACGATGCACGAGCCTCGATCCTACAGTGAGGCGGAGAGATGGTTACAAGAGATGGCGATTGATGGCGGGGTTGTGGCCAGACTTGAGGATAGTGGGCCGGCGGTTCGATCCCAAAGAGCACCGTAGTTCACCCGGCGAGCGGTTTGAGACTACGGGATTTTACGAGTGTAACCCGCGAGTTTTATGGGTCGAGGCACGAGGATGATCCGCGAGGAGTTCATCCGGCGATTCTGCCGGATCGTGAGGGTGATCGAGGCATCGGAGACCGAGTCGGTGGTCTAGGTTCGCATCGTTGCGTGATACCGCGATCGATTGGTTTGATCGTGGGAGCTGTCGGGAGAGAATGCACCGGCTTTATGGGGCGAGTTCTCAAAGGCATTTCTTGCACACTTCTTGCCGCCACGCAGATGAGAGGGCTCGGGCCAGATTTTTGGTGTTGCGGCGAGCAGGCGTCTGGTTGGGAAGTACAATGAGTTTGACTCATTGGCGATGCGTCCCGCATTAGTAGCTAGTATGGAGGACCGAGTGCACCGATATGTTCTGAGGCTCGATGATTACCTAGCGAGAGTTGTTCGTGTAGCTCTTTCAGGGCATGGGCATTGCCGCATGCGAGCTTATGCACGCGGGGTGAGGCGGAGAAATCGGCGGAATGACCAAGGTCGATGAAGAGGCGAGCTGCGAGGTCCTGGTGATTTTCGAGGCGGACCGCCTCGGCAGACTAGTTATGCGCCTCGCCCGATCTGAGTGGTCCTCCACAACCCCGGAGCATCGAGTTTTTGGGCGGTCGGGGCTCGAGGTTGATTTCGGGAGAGCAGGGGTGTTAGCCAACTGAAGCCACCCCTACCTCGTTGTGACCGCTGTGGTAGACTCCACAATGGGGAGTGTCGTGCTAGTCCGGGAGTTTGTTTTACATGCGGCCAGTAGGGCCATTTTGGGAAATCTGTCGACGGGGTAGCGTGTAGGATAGCCTGACTACGGGATCGATTGCGGGTTCTTCACCTTCCATAGCGAGCGGGATGTTCATACACGGCGAGCCACGGTAGAGGTCGCGGTGGAAGTTCGATTTTAGCGGTCCTTTGAACCGCCTATTTTGAGTATATCCTTAACCTCTAGAGTTTAGTATGTATTGATGTTGTGATGATGTGTTTAGCGTTATGTTCGGATAGCTTTGTGCTAAAATGTGATGTAGAACCTGGTTAGTGAGAAGGGTAAACTTGAGGTGAGAAAATGATGAACCTTAGAATATTACAGTTGAGACCTTAGATGTAAGGCCGTCTTGAGTACCAAATTTTGCAAGTGATCCTTGTCGAAGTGCATTTCTTATGCCTAGAACGTTTTGTGTGATAAAGTCACAGGTAGTGTGAAATGGAAGTGGTAGCTTTCATGACTGTAGAGGTAAGATTGTTCGGATCGAAAGCAAGAGAGTTGGCGTGACGGAGGGTCGGGTTGGGGGCGTGTTGCGTGTCAACCCGTAGCCCGGAATGAGGTGGGGTCAGCTCTGGGTGGTCCCGCCAGGTGGTAGGGTCACCAGGGTGTTAGGCCCAAGTTTTGATGACCATCGTATGAGTTCGTGGATACGTTCGACCAGAAGTAGATCGTGAAGTCCGGGAATGGCCTTAAGGAAGATTGAGGCGAGTAAGATGACCAAGTTTGGAGGTAGTGACTCCACAGTTTTGGGAACTGAAATGATGACTGAAGTATGGTACGTATACTAGAAGAGTTCAAGTGTTCGAGGAGGGCACGACGAGTAAGGAAGAAGAAGAGCGTGTGTTATGTTTGTGGCCGTGTGTGGCATTGGCAACTTGTTAGAAGATCTTCTTGAATCCGTCTTGAGAAGGAACATTCGGGACGAATGTTTCTAAGGAGGAGAATGTTATACCGTATTTCAGGTATGCGTGGGGCGTGCGTATAAAATTTGAGCCTTAAGATAGGCAAGATTCGAAATTTGTACACAACACGGTTAGAGTCGTTTTTCGTAAAGCGTTTCCTGACTTTCGTAGGAAAATTCGGCTATGTCATTTATAATTTTGCGGATTTTTAGAGGCGTAACATTTTGGACCAACGGAGGGTGACATGTGTCACCCTCACATTGGAAGAGGTTGGACGGCAAATGGGCTAAGCACGTTTTGGTGTTGAATTTTTGGTCAAGGGTTAGGTAGGATATTTTGTGTAGATGGATAAGGTAGAACATGGCTAAATCTTGGCCTTACACTTGCCTTACACTTGGAGTGATCTTGGCCATTGGTTGGCCATGGCTTGACCTATAAATACCCGCTTAGTTGATGAACTTTCTTCATCCAAAATCATTTTCAAGTCTTGAAATCTCTCCCTTTGTGAGTAAAAATCGTCCAAAGCCCCCTTTGAGAGCCTAAGAGGCAAACCCCACACTAGCCTAGTTGTTTTAGTATAATACCCTTGTTGTGGTATAGAAATACTCTCTAGTATTGTTATAATGTCCAAATACCTTGGCCCCAAATACCTTGTAGTATTCCCAAGGTTACACTTATACAAAAGCCCAGAAAATACTATTATACTTCCCTCAGTCACAAAAACGAAACCCTAAGGAAACCTTCATTGTTGGTTGAAGTTATAAGTAGAAGTTGTGTAGACACTTCTAAGGGTTTCTTGGAGCGTTTTGGAGCGCACGGAGTAGGAGCTAAACCTTGCTCAGGAGCGACATATAACTCGGATAATTTTGGGCTTATCGAGGTAAATACTACTGTCCTTCTAGTGTAATTGGAAATTACATACTGTAGTAGTATAGAAATGAATATAAGATTCATAAGAAGAGAATTGAACTGTAATAGAAGAATATTACAGAAAAGACTTGAACTGAAATCACTTCAGAAGAAATAAGTAGAAGTTAAACTGTACTTGCATAGGACTGTATATACAGTAGACTGATAACCTTTATTGGTTGAATGTTCTGCAAGTAGCATGGGCTACTTAGAAGGTGGACCAGGCTAGCCGGGCTATAGCCGTGGAGCGTTTTGCTTATAGTCGATAAATCGTCGCGAGGTATGTGATTCTTCCTATACTCTTGAGCATGATATTTTAAAGGAAGATATATGTATAGTACGGCAATGTCTTTTGACTTAAGCCCGAATAATATATAGTACGGTAGACGTACGTGTGCTAATTGAACGTAGTTGTACGGCAATGTCTTTTGACTTAAGCCTGAATAATAAGAACCTTGAATGTATTTCAAATGTTAAGAAACCATTTTTGGAAAGAAGAGTAACACTTGGTTTTAAAGGTTTTAAAAAGGAGTTATACTAGCTTTATGGGGAGTTAGGTATAACGTCTTAAGAGTGGTAAAGAAAATGGTTTACTGATTTTAGAAGTTAAGAGACTTGATCTTATAAGATAAGAGACTTAACTTAAATTGTCTTAATCTGGATGTTGTGTGAAACCTCATTCGTGAGTAATGAGTACTTGGTTTTTAAAAGGAATAATGTTTTACTGATTTCGGAAATCAGAATGTGTATCGACAAACCACTGCAGCGTTGATAAAGGAAATGTATGGAATAATGAAGTATTATTAAAACCAGTAGAAACCTCCATCTGCATAGAAGCTAAGATGAGACAAAATAATATTACATTTCCTAGATCATGGCTGCTTAATAAGATTGATTATAAACAAGAATAACCTACTCGCCTATGGCATATGTTGCTCACTTATTTTTTTTTAAAAAGGAGATTAAGACATTGAACTATGAAACTTTTCTAAAAAGAGACTTGAGTAATTGAAATTAGGCAAACTGGAACTTTAGGGAAAAGAAAGGCATTGTGTTGTCTTAAAATGGTTTAAAACTTAAAGTGTTATAACAGCTTTATGGGAAGTTGGTTATAACGACTTTATGAAAACAAAAGAAGGGTTTTATCATTGGTCTTAATATGATAACTTGGCTTTAAAAAGAGAAGTGTTTTGGTTTGCTTAAAAATGTGAGTCACTCTATTTTATACTACGGGTATCGGGTGACTTTTATTAAAGGAATGGATCTCTTTAAAAGGAAGTTAACGTACGTAGTACTTTAGGGTTAAAACCCGGACTTTGGCATAAAATGAAAGTACTTCGAGTTGTGTATAACTTGCCTATGCTTGTTGTTGTGAAACTTGCCTATGCTTGTTGTTGTGAAACTTGCCTATGCTTGTTATTATGAAACTTGCCTATGCTTGTTGTGATGGCCTTTGTTGTGCAAGAATTGTGTTTCTATACTACCGCGTCTCGATGGAGGTCGGTTGACTTGTTGAGAACTTACTTGGGCGTGGCCGGCGATGCGGATAAATTCCGCAGATGCGTTCTGTTGATAGTGTTAACTTTGTTAATCGCTTTGGACATCTTGACACGATCGTGGCGCGCGGGTATGCTTCCATTTGATTACCGCCTTGTGGTCCTATTGTTTCCCCTTGGACATACGACACGATCGTGGCGCTGCGAGTATGCTTCCATTTGGAATCTTTGTCTTATTGTTTCCTTTGGACTCTTGACCGCGATCGTAGCGCGCGGGTATGCCTCATTCGAATGTTGTCTTATTTGTTCCCTTTGGACATCTTGACACGATCGTGGCGCGCGGGTATGCTCCATTTGGATTCTTGTCTTGTTGTTATCATATCATAGGCTGGCGATGAGGAAAGGTATTCCACGGGCATGAGTGATGACTACGAGGCGTGAGTCACGACTTACATCGCTTATTTATCGTGAGCGTAGTTTGGTTATCATACATGTCTCGCTTTGTATAGACTATTATGATTTCATTTCTGATATTCTGATTTCACATACTTAGTACTGTTGTCTTGACCTCGCCGGAGGCTGCGTTCATCTGCGCGGTAGAAGTACATCGTCTGTCGATCCGCGTTTAGGATCTCATTTCAGCGTCTTGGGAAGCTCAGTCCGCCGGAGGCTTATCTTGGTATGTTACCACAGTGCGAGTTCTTGTACATTCAGGGGTATGGCGGGGCCCTGTCCCGTCATAGTTGTTGTAAAAATTTTAGAGGTCTGTAACACTGATGTGGGCGGGGTTGTAAGGAGTGTAACTGTTCAAATGTCTATGTATATATATATGCTGAAAGGCAACCGTTTTGGTTGGCCTGTTTTCGTTCATCTTGATCCATGTCTATTTGCATGTTTAAGTTTTATTTCCGCTGGTTTTCTCTGATGTTGTATCACTAGGGTGCCCGGGGTAAGGCACCAGTAACGGGCCCGGGTTCGGGGCGTTACATCAAGTTGCCGAATTGGCCTAGTAGTTTGTATTAGTTTGATATCGTTTGTGGGGCGGAATTTTACACGTCTAGTAGGCGTGTAATCCCCTATTGATTAATTGCATTGTTGGGCCTTAAATGTGGCGTGTTTGGTTATTGAATTCGGCCTTGAAAAAGGTGGCAACGTATGTAGAAACAAAGGAGGTGCTGTCCGATTTTCCGTAGAATTTAGTGACTTTGCACTTATAATATTCTACGTTTGAAGTAAGACGTTAATAGACGTATTGTGGACATTATAGGTTGACATACTACGGGCGGGATATTGTACTTAGCAAGTGGATTGACCCGAAGAGGTATGTAGAACTTTCCTATCTTTTGAGCATGAATAGTTGTGCGTATATAGATGCGGTGACGTACAAAACCTTGATATCCTCTACTTGTTTTAAGAATAGCCAAGTCGGGTGAGTTAGGAGATTAACTCACTTCTTTAAGAGTATTAAGGATGTCTTAAGTTTTTTTTAAGTTAAGGGACTTGAGGTGTTTTAAAGTATATGATACTTGTTTCGTTTTAAACGTACAAGTCCCTTGGATAGGAAATTGTAATTGGCTAAGGTATAAAGTTAATATAACGACTTTATGGGAAGTTGGTTATATTAGCTTTATGGAAAGATAAATGAGGATAAATGACTTGATTTAATGAAAGGCAATTTGATTTTAAGGCATCAATTGCCTAAGGTTTTAAAAGAAAAGAAGTCACTTGATTTAGAAGCCTAATTATATTTCTAGAGGTATTGTGACTTGTCTTGAAAAGTAATTGTGACTTGATGCTACGGTTATTAGTATCTTGGAAGTTTTATAATGAAAAGAGTCATTTTTTTTAAAAGAATAGAAGTACGTAGTACTTTGGGTTAAATTCCCGGATTTTATAATGACATGTTAGTTCCTTAAGCAAACTAAAATGAGAGTGTATATGAATAAGGCTAATAAGAAGTTAGGGGGATTTCTTAACTTGCTTATTTATTGTATAATAAGCCAGTAGTGCTTATGTTATGTATGATAAGCCGGTAGGGCTTATGTTATGTATGATGGTCGGTTGAGCTAGGGTAAGAGTATAAATGAGGGGTAAACCCCCAAGACATTATACCACCTTCTCCAGGGTAAGAGTATAAATGAGGGGTAAACCCCCAAGACGTTATACCACCTGTTTCAGGGTAAGAGTATAAATGAGGGGTAAACCCCCAAGACGTTATACCACCTGTTTCCGTGGATTTGCTACCCATGATGCGAGGAATATCTCATGCGAGTCCTTATGGGCTTATGCGGGTGAAATAGTCCCACGCGGTAGTCTGACTATGCGAGAATACCTCACGCGGGTCCACGACTATCACGGGTGAAATAGTCCCGCGAGTAGGATTGCTTAATGATACTGCGGGCGGGTGGTCCTGCTTTGATCGTGAGCTTCCTATTTTTATGTTGTAAGTATACTCTTAGTTACTCTCATTGTTAGTAAGGCACAGTGTACTGTAATTTGAGTATCATACATGTCTCCGACTTTGTTTTAAACTTATGATGTAATTCTGATATTTTCGATTTACATACTTAGTACATATTGTGCGACCCATTCCTCGGGGGTTGCGTTCATGCGCGGTAGGGTAGCGGTGGTGGATCCTCATTCTTAGAATCACCGATCGGGCGTCGAAGCTCCATTTCTCGGAGGCTTGTCTTTTTAGCGATCTTTCCACGATGTTGTAGATTTATGTACATTCAGGGTATGGCGGGCCCTGTCATACAATTGTTATTCAGAGGTGTAGTCACATGTTGTGGTTTGAAATGTAAACAGAGTTATCTTGTTTCTTGTTGAGTATGTATATTTTATGGAAGACGGCCTTATCGGTTAGCCTGTGATGTTTATTGTCTAAACATGTTATATATTTTGTATGTTCCGCTGCTATTCTCTGATGTATACCTGAACGGGGTGCCCAGGTAGGGCACCAGTCGCGGCCCCGGGGTCGGGTCGTGACAAAAGTGGTATCAGAGTAGTTAGTCCTCGGACAGTGTCTGATGCAGTGTCTAGTAAGTCTTGATTATCGGTGTGTTGTGCACCACATCTATAATTAGGAGGTCTGCAGACATTTAGGATTGGTTTCCATTCTTCTCTCCGAGATCGTAGTAGAGTGTCTTATTAGGTTGAATCCTCTCGACCTATTCTTATGAAGCAGCTTATGCCTCGCGGAGCGACCGGGGCCTGAAGGGCAAAGCAGCAGCGGAGTCGCTAGCGGTACTCATAGGGTTACTCGGACTCAGCACGCACTATGCACGAGGTAGTAAGCGGTCGCGAGTTCACACGCCCGGTAGTATTAGAGGCGAGGCGGCGGTAGCTCGAGAGGTTCCGTGCAGGCCTCGATCCACGGCCAGAGCGAGTATAGAGACTACGAGGAGCAGATCAGGTTATTGATCAAGTAGCGAGCGTGGCAGCCACGAGAGCACGCAGCTAACCAACCCAAGCGGTTTGCGGATTCGGGATTTCCTGGGTTGTCACCCACCCGAGTTTTATGGTTCGAGGTCTGAGGAGGATCCGTAGGAGTTCATTCGGCAGTTACAGCGGACTATGCAAGTTCTTAGGGCTTCAGAGATAGAGTCAGTTATGCTAGCATCTTACCGGTTACGCGATATTGCGTTGAACTGGTTTGAGTCATGGGAACTGTCGAGAGGTGAGGATGCTCTTCCAGCTGTTTGGGAAGAGTTTACAGAGGCCTTCATGGATCACTTTTGCCCCCGAGATGAGAGAGCCCGCGAGATAGATTCTTGACCGAGGCGAGAATGGGAGGACTATCGTGACACACTGAGTTTGACTCTTTGGCCAGGCATGCGCACACCATTGAAGCTGACATGGCGGACAGAGTTCATCATTATGTGATAGGGCTAGACCGTCATATGATTACTGCATGCTTGGGAGTGTCTCTTCAGCCCGGTATGGACATTTCCGGAGACGCAGCCTATGCGCGAGGATAGAGGGCGAGAGAGTGAGGATCGGCTGACGGCCAGCCCAAGAGGCTGTGACAACAGTCTCGTGGCGATTTCGGCGGGCGGCCTCGGCAGCGAACCAGGTCCACATTCCGGCCCGGACAGAGTGCACCTTCGGTTTTGGCGGGAGGTCCGATCGGCCAGGTCATTCGAGGCGGTCGTGGCTCGGGACTTGAGGTTTCGGGAGGCAGAACCTCACGTCGAGACCACCATCTTAGTGTGCTCGACGCGGTAGGTCTCACCGGCGAGTGTCGCATGGCTCGGGAGCTTGTTACTCTTGTGGCGCAGGGCCATTTGAGAGAGATTGTCCGCTCAGAGGCGGCATGGGTGGTACGGTGCGGCCACATCGATTCTGGGTCTTCCTCTTTTACGTGGTTATGTGCCGGGCGGGGTGCTCACGGACCGGGCAGCGGCGAGAGGTCGTGGTGGTGGTTCGATTCTAGCGGTCCACGTAACCGCATTTATTCCTTAGCGACCGCCAGGATCGGGAGGCTTCCACGATGCCGCAGTACATTATTGATTTCATCTTTGTGACGTATATGCTTTGATAGATCCAGTTCTACCTTGTCCTATGTGTCCCCTCTTATGCGGGTAGAATCGGGATAGAGCCGGTGTCGATAGAGCCTTTTGAGATAGCTACGCGATGGGTGATTCGGTGTTAGCCGGCGGGTGTATAGAGGTTGTCGGTGTTTATTTATCGTCGGACCACTTGCGGAACTTGATAGAGTTGGAGATGTGATTTTGATGTCATTATGGGTATGGATGGTTGGCTTCTTGTTATGCCAACGCTGGTATGTAAGCAGTTGGTTCGGTTCCATTTCTGGCGAGCGCTTATCGAGTGGAAGGGCAACACAGCGTCGGAGGGTAGGTTTATTTCTTACCTCAAGGCTAGGAAGATGGTGCGAAAGGTACATCTATCATCGGGTTCGGTATTTGATCAGAGGTGAGTGCGGTTCTTGATCGGTGCGGTGGTTAGGGAGTTTCGGATGTGTTCTAGGCGATCTTGGGTATCCTCCCGAGAGGAGATTGAGTTTTGTATTGATACGTTGCCAGACACTCGACCTATTTCTATTCCACCATACAGGATGGCACCTGCTGAGTTGAGGGAGATGAAGGACCAGCTGAAAGATTTACTGGAAAAGGGCTTTATCAGGCCTAGTGTTTCTCCCTGGGGAGCGCCGGTTTTGTTTGTGAAGAAGAAGGGTGGGGCCAGCTGCGTATGTGTGTTGATTACTGGCGGTGAATAAGGTAACCATAAAAATAGGTACCCTCCCGGGATTGATGACTTGTTTGACCATTGCGGGTGCGAGTGTTTCTCAAGATAGACTGCGGTCCGGTTATCATCAGTAGTTCGAGAGGCGTATATCCCAAAGATCGCATTCGGGACCGTATGGGCACTATGAGTTCGAGTTATGTCTTTCGGTTTGACCAACGCTCAGCCGGTATTTATGGATTTGATGAACGGTGTTCAAGCCATTTTTGGATACATTTGTGATAGTATTCATTGATGACATCCCGGTTTATTCGCGACGAGCGAGCATGCAGATCGGCGAGGCGGTATTGGGATCCTCGAGCCGGCGATTATTCGCCAAGTTCTCCAGTGTGAGTTTTGGTTGGCCTCGATGGCATTCCCCGGGCACATTATCAATGGTGTTGGTGGATACGGAAAAAGATTGGCGATCAAGTCTTGGCCGAGGCCTACTACTCCGGCCGGAGTGCGCATTTCTTAGTTTGGCGAGTTATTATCGTAGGTTTGTGGAGCAGTTTGCTTCGATTTCAGCACCGTTGACTAGGCTGACTCATAAGGCAGCTATGTTCCAGTGGACAGAGGCTTGCGAGAAGGGCTTCCAGTTACTGAAGGAAAGGTTGCCTACGGCTCCAGTTCTTACTCTTCCTGAGGGGTTAGACGGATACGTGATTTATTGTGATGCCTCGGGTATCGGGCTAGGGTGTGTTTTGATGCAACACGATAGGGTTATAGCCTATGCTTCCCGGCAGTTACGGAAGCATGAGAGGAATTACCCTACCCACGACTTAGAGTTGGCCGCAGCTTATGCCTTGCTCAAGATTTGGAGACATTATTTGTATGGGGTTCATGTGGATATTTATACTGACTACAAGAGCCTCGGATATCTTCAGCAGAGGAGTGAACTGCAGCAGAGACGGTGGTTAGAGTTGTTGAAAGATTATGATGTTGATATTCTATACCATCCGGGAAAAGCCAACGTAGTTGCTGATACCTTGAGTCGTAGATCGATGGGAAGTCCGCCGAGGTGTGATCGGAGAGACAGGACATGGTCCGTCAGATCCACCAGCTAGCGAGCCTTGGGGTTCGATTGATCGATACCGACGATAGTGGGGTACGGGTTCGTGAGGTTGTCGAATCTTCCATCGTTGATGAGGTGAAGAGGCGACAGTTTGAGGACCCAGTGTTGGTACGGTATCGAGATGTAGCTCTTCGGGAGGAGAAGAGTCTATTCGAGGTAGCTCCTGATGGGGTGCTAAGATTTGAGGGCCGGTTGTGTGTTCCCGATGTGACAGGACTTCGTCAGCAGATTTTGGGGGTGGCACACAGTGCTCGTTATTCTATTCATCCGGGGTCGACCAAGATGTACCATAACCTCAGATGTTTGTATTGGTGGGATGGCCTGAAGAGGGACGTGGCAGGTTTTGTTGCCAAATGTCCTAATTGCCGCAGTCGAGTCGAGCACTATAGGCCCAGTGGATTATTGCAGGCTATTGAGATTCCGACTTGGAAGTGGGAGGTGATCAACATGGACTTTGTTACAGGGTTACCTCGTACTCAGAGGAAGTACGACTCCATTTGGGTTATTGTTGACAGGCTGACGAAATCAGCCCATTTCCTTCCAGTCAGGACGACGTTTTCGGCTGAGGACTATGCCAGATTGTACATCAGAGAGGTTGTGAGGCTGCACGGTGTCCCTGTGTCGATTATATCAGATAGAGGAGCGGTTTACGCTAACTGGAGGTCTTTCCAGAAGGGATTAGGGACACATGTGAGTCTCAGTACAACGTTTCATCCTCAGACTGACGGACAGGCAGAGCGTACTATCCAGAAACTTGAGGATATGTTGCGAGCCTGCGTGATTGTTTTCAGGGGTAGCTGGGAGGATCATTTGCCACTTGTGGAATTTGCTTATAACAACAGCTACCATTCCAGTATACAGATGGCGCCATACGAGGCATTGTATGGGCGGAAATGCAGGTCGCTGATTGGTTGGTTCGACGTGGGCGAGGTGCAGTTAGTTGGCCCAGACTTGGTTCAGCAGGCTGTGGATAAGGTGAAGCTTATCCAGGAGAGACTGTTAGCAGCTCAGAGTCGGCAGAAGTCATATGCGGATAATCGGCGTCGGCATTTGGAGTTTCAGGTAGACGATTGGGTCTTCCTGAAGGTATCACCCATGAAGGGTGTGATGAGATTCGGAAAGAAGGGGAAACTCAGCCCAAGGTACATTAGGCCCTACCAGATCGTCCGTCGAGTAGGCAAGGTTGCCTATGAGTTGGATCTGCCATCAGAGTTAGAGGCGGTACATCCGGTCTTCCATGTTTCTATGTTGCGGAAGTGTATCGTAGATCCAGTGAGAGTTTTACCTGCTAGTGAGGTCCAGGTGACAGAGGGGTTATCGTATGAGGAGAGTCCCATAGCGATACTGATCGCTGTGTCGAGCGATCGGACCAAGGATGTGGCTTCCACAAAGTCTTGTGGAGGAATGATAACCGGAGGAGATGACTTGGGAAGCGGAGGAGGATACGCTGAGAAGTATCCTCACTTATTCCTACACCTTCGTGTAATTCATTTTCCTTACTTGCCAAGTTTTAATTGAAGTATTTATTTTGCTTAAATGCTATTATGTGGCCATGTGTGGCATTATTGGTATGTCGGGTTGTGAAAGGAAATTATGTCGCTAATTATAAGTTTGACTGAAAGAACATTCGGGACGAATGTTTCTAAGGGGAAGAATGTTACACCAGTATTTTCGTGACATGTTTTAGAACGCACGTGAGAATCCCAAATGTTAAGATTAGAGACTTGTAAAAATTTATCGGAATTATGGAATTGTCGGAAAACGTAATATTGTGACGAATGGGAGGGCGACACGTGTCACCCCCCCTTATGTTGCCTTGGACGAATTTAGGCATGGACAAAAGGGTCATTGACCATTGTTAGGAAGACAAAGTCTTGCAAGTTGAAGAGCTTGACAATGTTGACTTAGTCAATGGGACCACAAGTCTTGATATTTAAAAGAATTTCATCCAAACCACACATTTGTGCACATCTTGACCTCCATCAACTATATAGTAGTACTAGTAGCAAGACTAACTTCTACACTTAGAAAAAATTTCAAGAATTTGAAGAACTCTCAAGGCTTGCTCTCGGGTTCACTAGCCATAGAAAAGAATTTTTTTTGTTTGTTGTCCATTAAGCTCCACACTTTAAACCAAGGTTCATGAGGGTATTGTAAGTGTATCTCAATAGAAAAATCCCAGAAAAAGATAGTTTTCGTATTAGTCGCAAGGTGAAAACCTAGTTGCTTTTCTAGGTTTTGATTGGAAGATTAAAGGAAACTTGTTTGTGATATTCTAAGGGTCTCAAGTGGCGGATTGAAGTGTCAAGAAGAGGCTCTAAGTTTCTAAGGAGCGACTTCAGATTTGAAGTTGGACTAAGAATCGTTGAGGTAATAATCTTGTCTCTTAAGTGTTACAAGATTATATATTGTTAGCCTTACATGTTTGCTAGCATGAAGTATATGTGTTGAAGTTTTATAAGTATTATGGATGGTTGTAGCCTAAAACCGAAATGTAATGTGCCATTTGAAGTTGGATTACAATTTGGTCGTTAATTAGAATCGCCGACGTTACTTACTTGAAGATTATAGTAGTTATAATCGATTGCGACTTGAGATCATGGTATGCTTACAACTGGGCTTGAAATGGATATTGGGTAAGAATTGGTGTTATTGTATCTCAAGTGGCCGAATTGGCCTAGTTGTTTGTATTAGTTTGATATCGCTTGTGGGAGGAATTTTACACGCCTAGTAGGCGGTAATCCCTATTGATTAATTGCATTGTTGGGCCTTAAATGTGGCGTGTTTGGTTATTGAATTCGCCCTTGAAAAAGGTGGCAAAGTATGTAGAAACAAAGGAGGTGTTGTCAGATTTTCCGTAGAATTTAGTGACTTTGCACTTATAATATTCTACGTTTGAAGTAAGACGTTAATAGACGTATTGTGGACATTATAGGTTGACATACTACGGGTGGGATATTGTACTTAGCAAGTGGATTGACCCGAAGAGGTATGTAGAACTTTCCTATCTTTTGAGCATGAATAGTCAGACGATATAGTACGGTAGACGTACAAAACCTTGATATCCTCTACTTGTTTTAAGAATAGCCAAGTCGGGTGAGTTAGGAGATTAACTCACTTCTTTAAGAGTATTAAGGATTTCTTAAGTTTTTTTTAAGTTAAGGGACTTGAGGTGTTTTAAAGTATATGATACTTGTTTCGTTTTAAACGTATAAGTCCTGTTATACCCCGTATTTCCTGAGTATGTACGTGAGGGCGTACGTACAAAAGTTTAAGCCTTAAGTAGGCAAGGGACGAAAATTGTGCACACCTAACGAAAAGAATTGTTTTCCGACGAAACGTTTTCCAAACTTTGCGAAGGGAAAATTACGGTTGCGACATTTATTATTTTTGCGGATTTTTCCGAGAGATGAAATATTTTGGACCAAGGAGAGGGCGACATGTGTCACCCTCAAGTTGGCGGAAATGGTGGACGATCTTGGCACGTTTTTGTCAAGAAAAATGCCATAAACTTTGGTCAAGGTTAGGTAGGATATTTTTGTGATATTTGTGTAGTAGATGGATAAGGTTACACTTGCCCAAATCTCCACCATCCACTTGCTTTGATCTTGGCCATTGATTGGCCTATAAATACCCCTTAAGTTAAAGACTTATTCTTCATCCACAAAACAATTTCCAAGTCTCAAAACTTCCCGCCCCCTTTGAGAGCTCTCCCAAAGCACTCCCTCTTAAGTGTTCTAGCCGAACCCCCTTGGTAGAAAAATATTCTCCAAGTGTTGTTACTATTCCAAAATACCTTGTAGTATTCCAAAGTTACCTCTATACGTAGAGCCCGTAAATACTACCTTATATCCTTTTAGTCACAAAATGAAACCCTAAGGAAAATCTTCATAGTTGGTTGAAGTGCTAAGTAGAAGTTGTTTGGAAACTTCTAAGGGTTTCTTGGAGCTTTCTGAGGGTGCAAATTAGAGCTAAACGTTGCTCAGATCGACATTTAATCTTGGATAATTTTGGGCTTGCGAGGTAAATATCTTGTCCTCCTATTGTAATTAGAGTTTACATACTTATGAAGTATAGAATTAAGTATGTTATATACAAGGAAGGTATATAAGAAGAGAATTGGACTGCACTACATAGATGTATTTACTGAGACTTGTGTAGTTTGACGGGTAGGGAAGTGCTGCCCAATTTTCCGTAGAATAAGGAATCTTGTATCTAGATTTATTCTACAGAGTAGTCTAGACATTGATAGACTTGTATGACCGTTATAGGTTGAAGTACTGCGAGTAGCGTATTCTACTCGAAGGGTGGAAAAGGCTAGCAGGATTATAGTACTTTGGAGCGTTTTGCTAATTGTCGGTAATCGTCGCGAGGTATGTGATTCTTCCTATCCTCTTGAGCATGATATTTTTAAAAAGAATATATATATAGTACGGTAGACGTACGTGTGTTAACTGAACGTGGTTTTACTTCGATGTCTTTTGACTCGAGTTTTAAATAATAAGAATCTTGAAGTATTCCAAAAGAATTAAGAATCGTTTTTGAAAGCAAGTAATACTTGGTTTTGAAAGCTTAAGAGTTATACTAGCTTTATGGGAAGTTAGGTATAACGACTTAAGAGAGATAAAAGGAACGGTTTACTTAATTGAATTGATATGAATCTTGTTAAGAAGTGTGAAACCTCATTCGTAAGTAATGAGTACTTGGTTTTTAATGAATAATGTTTTACTGATTTCGGAAATGAGAATAAGTATCGAACGAACCACTGCAGCGTTAATAAAGGAAAATGTATTGACAAATAATTAATTGTATTAAAACCAGTAGAAACCTCCATCTGCATAGAAGCTAAGATAAGACAAAATTGTATTACATTTCCTAGATCATGGCTGCTTTAATAAGATTGTTATAAACAAGAATAACCTACTCACACATAAGGCATACGTTACTCAATTGTTTTAAAAGAGATTACGTTATTTGATTAAGACTATGAACTATGAAATCTTTCGAAACTAAAAGACTTGAGTATTTGAAATTAGGCAACTTGAACTTTTGGAAAAGAATGTTGTTACTTGACTTTTAAAAGGATAGCATGGTATTATCTTAATCTGTCTTAAAAGAGAGTTTAAATGTTATGGTCGATTCTATACCGCGTCTATGGGATGGACCGGGAATGTATTTCACTCGACACCGCGTTCATGGGATGAACCGGGAATGTATTTCACTCGACACCGCGTTCATGGGATGAACCGGGAATGTATTTCACTCGACACCGCGTTCATGGGATGAACCGGGAATGTATTCCACTCGACACCGCGTTCATGGGATGAACCGGGAATGTATTTCACTCGACACCGCGTTCATAGGATAAACCGAGAATGTATTTCACTCGACACCGCGTTCATGGGATGAACCGGGAATGTATTTCACAAGATACCGAGTTCATGGGATGAACCGGGAATGTATTCCACACGATTCTATACCGAGTCCATGAGATGGGCCGGGAATGTATTCCATACGATCCGACACCGAGTCCATGAGATGGGCCGAGACACGTTATACGTATCATACGATTTATACCTAGATCACTGGCGGTGAGGAAGGAGTTCCACGCACGAGGGATGACTTTGAGGCGTGAGTCCCCGACTCGACATGATCGCTTATGTTGTGAATCAGAGTTTTGTTATCATACATGTCTCTGCTTTATTTTAGATCGTTATGATTTCGTTCTGATTTTCGCTTTCACATACTTGGTACCTTGTAATCGACCTCCTTCGGGGCCGCGTTCACGCCGCAGGTAGGTACACCTGCTTGTTGATCCTCGCCATAGATCACAGCAACAGATTGGGAAGCTCCGTTTCTCCGGAGGCTTATCTTTTGGTATTTTTCCTAGAGTTGTAGGTTCTTGTACATTCAGGGGTATGGCGGGGCCCTATCCCGTCATAGTTGTTATAACATTCTTAGAGGTCTGTAGTACTGTTGTGGGCAGGTTTGTAAAAGGGATGTAACTGTTCAAACATTTATGTATATATGCCGAAAGGCAAATTTTCTCAAATAAACTGTTTCTCACTTCATATTGTTTCATGTTTTGTTTTATATTCCGCTGGTTACTCTGATATTGTATCACTAGGGTGCCCGGGGTAAGGCACCAGTCACGGGCCCGGGTGTGACAAAAGTGGTATCAGAGCAGCTAATCCTCGGAAAGTGTCTACAGACCGTGTCTAGTAGAGTCTTGATTATCGATGTGTTGTGCACCACATCTATAATCAGGAGGCTGCAGGACATTTAGGATTGGTTTCCATTCTTCTCATTCTGAGATCGTGCCTTAGAGCTGTGTTATAAGTTGGAACCCTCTGACGTATTTCGTTTTTACCAGTTATGCCTCCGCGCAAGGCAACCCGGGCCCAGATGGGCAAGACAGCCGAGGGAGCTGCTAGTAGGATACAGAGGAGTACGAGGGCGCAGGCCCGGTCATTACCTGAGATAGTGCTTCAGACGGCAAGTTTTGCGACGCCGCCAGCAGAAGTTTAGAGCGCAGCGGGTCGCCGAGACCACAAGACTGAGCCTCCACCCCACACCGGAGCAGAGGAGTTGGGGTACAAAGAGAAGCCCGATTCGCCACGGCCGTGATCGTGGCATACGAGGATAGCCGGATGCGCAGCCCAAAGAGTACCCATGGTTCACCCGAGATCAGATAGTTTGAGGCTACAGGACTTTCTGAGTTGTAGCCCGCGAGTTCTACGGTCGAGGCACGAGGATGATCCGCAGGATTTCATCCAAGCGATAAATGCGATCGCGAGTGATCAAGGCTTCGAGACCGAGTCGGTGATCTTAGGTTCGCATCGCGTGATATCGCGGCCGATCGTTTGATTCGTGGGAGCTGTCCCGGGGAGAGTATGCACTTCCAGCCGTATGGGACGAGTTCTCAGGGGCATTTCTTGCACATTTCTTGCCTCCACAGATGAGAAGGGCTCGGGCCGACAGATTTTTGACGTTGAGGCAGACCGGGCGTACGGTTCGGGAGTACAACGTGGAGTTCGACTCATTGGCTCGGTATGTCCCCGCGTTAGTAGCTGATATGGAGGACAGAGTACACCGCTACGTCACCGGACTCGATGACTACCTAGCAGAGGCTTGTTCGGGTGTAGCCCTTCAGCCGGGCATGAACATTGCCCGCATGCAGGCTTATGCACTTGGATGTGAGGAGCGGAGGGATCGACGGAATGACCGAGGTCAGCAGAAGAGGGCCAGAACAGCAGGGTCCTTTGGTAACTTTCGAGGCGGACCGCCTCAGCAGCAGGCTAGTTATGTACCTCCGCCAGGACAGAGTGGTCCTCCGCGCCTTCGTGACGCTCGTATTCGAGCCGGTCGAGCTCCGTGTCTTCCGTTTAAAGATATACGGGTTCTAGCGCCAGGATTCACGTCCCCTCGGTGCATGATGCGGGCGTGACGCCATCCCGGGAATGTCGTCTTTTATCGGTGCTTGTTTCACCGCGCCTTCGTGGCCATGTGACGAGACCGTGGCTTATAGGAGGTACAGGTGGAATGACGCAGCCACTGGTCACAAGGCGTGTTCATCGCCTTCTATAGCTATGCGTGGCAGTAAGGTGATTATGATTAGAGCGTGAAGGAAAATGAAGATTGATACAGGTATATTATTACCCCTCTAGAGACTAGTATGCGTTGATGTTATAATGAAGTGCTAAGTATTATGTTCAGATAGCATTATGTTAACTTGTGATTAGAAATCATGGTTAGTAAAAAGGGTAAGATTGGGGATAGAAAAAGTGTGAGCCTTAGAGTTTTATACGTAGAGACCTTAGACGCGAGGCCATCTTGGGTAAAGATTTATGTTTATGTTGACCTTTATCGGAGTGCATAGTATGCGTGAAATATTTTTGTGTGATAAATCCCTGAGTGGTATGAAATGAAAGAGGGTAGTTGAGCTAAGAAGACCACTAGGTTTTCGTGACTTAATTAGTAAGATTGTTCCGGATCGGGGGAACAAGAGTTGGCGCGATTATGGGTCGGGTTGAGGACCATTCGCGGGTCAACCCGCAGCCCGGAATGAGGTGGGGTCAGTTTGAGGTGGTCCCGCCATGTGGTAGGATCGCGAGGGTGCAAGGCCCAGGTTTAGGTAGCCATCGTACGAGTTCGCGGATGTGTTCGACTAGAATTAGATCGTGAAGGCCGGGAATGACCTTGAGGGAGTTGGAGGATAGGTTACGGGCCGGTGTTTTTGATTTCAGGGGTAGCAGCGAGGATTATGTACCTCTTGTTGAGTGAGTATCATTATAGCTACCATTTCAGTATTCGGATGTCGCCTTATGAAGCCTTGTAGGGGCGGTAGTGTAGGTTGCCAGTCGATTGGTTCGATGTTGGCAAGGTTCAGATAGTTGGTTCATACTTGTTTCAGCAGGATGTGGATAGGGTGAAGCTTATCCAGGAGAGGTTATTGGCAGCTCAGAGTCAAGATAAGTCGTGCGGATGATCGGCATCGACACTTGGAGTTCAGGTTGACGGTGGGTTTTCTTGAAGGTACCACCCCGGAAGGGTGTGACGAGATTTGGAAAACAGGGGAAACTTAGCCCGAGTTACTTTGGGCCTTTTTCAGATCATGTGAAGAATAGGCCAGGTTGCCTATAAGTTAGCATTGCCATCCGACTTAGGAAGCAGTACGTCCGGTCTTTCATGTTGCTATGTTCGGAAAAGTATCGGAGATCCATCCAGAGTGTTCCCAGTTAATGATAACCAAGTTGGAGATAATAACCCAGAGATTTTGGAAACTGAAGCAATAACAGAAATGTGGTAAGTTATGAGAAAGAGTTCGAGTGTACGAGGAGGGTACGACGAGTAAGGGAAGAAGCGAGCATGTGTTAAGAAAATAGGAGTGATCGTTACTTTTGTGAAGTAAGGGTGCGAAGGGAATGTCTTTTAGACCTTGGGTGGGAGCTTTTGTGGTGATAAAGGTGATTCCTTGTGGACTTGGATTAAGTATTTGTGCGTGTGTTATTTGGTGGCCAGGTATGGCATTGGCAACTTGTTTAAGTTAAGAGGAACTTTATCGTTATCCGTCTTGAGAAGGAACATTCAGGACGAATGTTTCTATGGAGGGGACAATGTTATACCCCGTATTACCTGAGTATGTACGTGAGGGCGTACGTACAAAAGTTTAAGCCTTAAGTAGGCAAGGGATGAAAATTGTGCACACCTAACGAAAAGAATTGTTTTCCGACGAAACGTTTTCCAAACTTTGCGTAGGGAAAATTACGGTTGCGACATTTATTATTTTTGCGGATTTTTCCGAGAGATGAAATATTTTCGACCAACGAGAGGGCGACATGTTTCACCCTCAAGTTGGCGGAAATGGTGGACGATCTTGGCACGTTTTTGTCAAGAAAAAGGCCATAAACTTTGGTCAAGGTTAGGTAGGATATTTTTGTGATATTTGTGTAGTAGATGGATAAGGTTACACTTGCCCAAATCTCCACCATCCACTTGCTTTGATCTTGGCCATTTATTGGCCTATAAATACCCCTTAAGTTCAAGACTTATTCTTCATCCACAAAATAATTTCCAAGTCTCAAAACTTCCCTCCCCCTTTGAGAGCTCTCGTCCAAAGCACTCCCCCCCCTCTTAAGTGTTCTAGCCGACCCCCTTGGTAGAAACATATTCTCCAAGTGTTGTTACTATTCCAAAATACCTTGTAGTATTCCAAAGTTACCTCTATACGTAGAGCCCGAAAATACTACCTTATATCCTTTTAGTCACAAAATGAAACCCTAAGGAAAATCTTCATAGTTGGTTGAAGTGCTAAGTAGAAGTTGTTTGGAAACTTCTAAGGGTTTCTTGGAGCTTTCGGAGCGTGCAAATTAGGAGCTAAACGTTGCTCAGGATCGACATTTAATCTTGGATAATTTTGGGCTTGTCGAGGTAAATATCTTGTCCTCCTATTGTAATTAGAGTTTACATACTGTTGAAGTATAGAATTAAGTATAAGTTATATACAAGGAAGGTATATAAGAAGAGAATTGAACTGTACCTACATAGGACTGTATTTACAGTAGACTTGTGTAGTTTGACGGGTAGGGAAGTGCTGCCCAATTTTCCGTAGAATAAGGAATCTTGTATCTAGATTTATTCTACAGAGTAGTCTAGACATTGATAGACTTGTATGACCGTTATAGGTTGAAATCGCGAGTAGCGTATTCTACTCGAAGGGTGGAAAAGGCTAGCAGGATTACAGTACTTTGGAGCGTTTTGCTAATTGTCGGTAATCGTCGCGAGGTATGTGATTCTTCCTATCCTCTTGAGCATGATATTTTTAAAAAGAATATATATATAGTACGGTAGACGTACGTGTGTTAACTGAACGTGGTTTTACTTCGATGTCTTTTGACTTGAGTTTTAAATAATAAGAATCTTGAAGTATTCCAAAAGAATTAAGAATGGTTTTTGAAAGCAGAGTAATACTTGGTTTTGAAAGCTTAAGAGTTATACTAGCTTTATGGGAAGTTAGGTATAACGACTTAAGAGAGATAAAAGGAACGGTTTACTTAATTGAATTGATATGAATCTTGTTAAGAAGTGTGAAACCTCATTCGTAAGTAATGAGTACTTGGTTTTTAATGAATAATGTTTTACTGATTTCGGAAATGAGAATAAGTATCGAACGAACCACTGCAGCGTTAATAAAGGAAAATGTATTGACAAATAATTAATTGTATTAAAACCAGTAGAAACCTCCATCTACATAGAAGCTAAGATAAGACAAAATTGTATTACATTTCCTAGATCATGGCTGCTTTAATAAGATTGTTATAAACAAAAATAACCTACTCACACATAAGGCATACGTTACTCAATTGTTTTAAAAGAGATTACGTTATTTGATTAAGACTATGAACTATGAAATCTTTCGAAACTAAAAGACTTGAGTATTTGAAATTAGGCAACTTGAACTTTTGGAAAAGAATGTTGTTACTTGACTTTTAAAAGGATAGCATGGTATTATCTTAATCTGTCTTAAAAGTGCGTTTAAATGTTATGGTCGATTCTATACCGCGTACGTGGATGGACCGAATGTATTTCACTCGACACCGGTTCACGGATGAACCGAATGTATTTCACTCGACACCGCTGCTCACGGGATGAACCGGGAATGTATTTCACTCGACACCGCGTTCATGGGATGAACCGGGAATGTATTTCACTCGACACCGCGTTCATGGGATGAACCGGGAATGTATTTCACTCGACACCGCGTTCATGGGATGAACCGGGAATGTATTTCACAAGATACCGAGTTCATGGGATGAACCGGGAATGTATTCCACACGATTTTATACCAAGTCCATGAGATGGGCCGGGAATGTATTCCATACGATCCGACACCGAGTCCATGAGATGGGCCGAGACACGTTATACGTATCATACGATTTATACCTAAACCGCCGTGGCGGGAAGGAGTTCCACGCATGAGGGATGACTTTGAGGCGTGAGTCCACGACTTGACATGATCGTTTTTATGTTGTGAATCGTAGTTTTGTTATCATACATGTCTCTGCTTTATTTTAGATCGTTATGATTTCGTTTACGATTTTCGATTTCACATACTTGGTACCGTTATCGACCTCCTTCGGGCCGCGTTCACGCCGCAGTGAGGTACACCGTTGTTGATCCTCGCCATAGGATCATCACGCTCAACAGATTGGGAAGCTCCGCTTTCCGAGGCTTATCTTTTGGTATGTTTCCTGAGTTGTAGGTTCTTGTACATTCGTGGTATGGCGGCCCTGTCCGTCATAGTTGTTATAACATTCTTAGAGGTCCAGAGATCACATGTGGGCAGGTTTGTAAAAGGGATGTAACTGTTCAAACATTTATGTATATATGCCGAAAGGCAACTTTTCTCAGATAAACTGTTTCTCACTTCATATTGTTTCATGTTTTGTTTTATATTCCGCTGGTTACTCTGATGTTGTATCACTAGGGTGCCCGGGATCGGGTCGTGACAAGTCCCTTGGATAGGAAATTATAATTGGCTAAGGTATAAAGTTAATATAACGACTTTATGGGAAGTTGGTTATATTAGGTTTATGGAAAGATAAATAAGGATAAATGACTTGATTTAATGAAAGGCAATTTGATTTTAAGGCATCAATTGCCTAATGTTTTAAAAGAAAAGAAGTCACTTGATTTAGAAGCCTAATTATATTTCTAAAGATATTGTGACTTGTCTTGAAAAGTAATTGTGACTTGATGCTACGGTTATTAGTATCTTGGAAGTTTTATAATGAAAAGAGTCATTTTTTTAAAAGAATAGAAGTACTTAGTACTTTGGGTTAAATTCCCGGATTTTATAATGACATGTTAGTGCCTTAAGTAAACTAAAATGAGAGTGTATATGAATAAGGTTAATAAGAAGTTAGGGGGATTTCTTAACTTGCTTATTTATTGTATAATAAGCCGGTAGTGCTTATGTTATGTATGATAAGCCGGTAAGGCTTATGTTATGTATGATGGCCGGTTGAGCTAGGGTAAGAGTATAAATGAGGGGTAAACCCCAAGACGTTATACCACCTTCTCCAGGGTAAGAGTATAAATGAGGGGTAAACCCCCAAGACGTTATACCACCTGCTTCAGGGTAAGAGTATAAATGAGGGGTAAACCCCCAAGACGTTATACCACCTGTTTCCGTGGATTTTCTACCCATGATGCGAGGAATACCTCATGCGAGTCCTTATGGGCTTATGCGGGTGAAATAGTCCCATGCAGGCGGTACACCTTACGCGAGGAATACCTCACGCGGTCCACACGACCTAATCGGGTGAAATAGTCTCAGGAGTAGGATTGCTTAATGATACTGCGGGCGGGTGGTCCTGCTTTGATCGTGAGCTTCCTATTTTTATGTTGTAAGTATACTCTTAGTTACTCTCATTGTTAGTAAGGCACTGTGTACTGTAATTTGATTATCATACATGTCTCCAGCTTTGTATTAAACTTATGATGTAATTACGATTTTCCGCTTTACATACCTAGTACATATCAGGTACCGACTTCCTCGGGCCGCTCATGCCACGGTAGGGTAAGCAGGTGGTGGATCCTCATTCTTAGGATCACTGATCAAGCGTCAGAAGCTCCATTTCTCCGGAGGCTTGTCTTTTTGGTACAGTCTTTCCCTGATGTTGTAGATTTATGTACATTCAGGGGTATGGCGGGGCCCTGTCCCGCCACAGTTGTTATTCCTAGAGGTCTGTAGTCACATGTTGTGGTTTGGGGCTGTAAGAACAGAGTTATACTATTTTACTGTTGAGTATGTATATTTTACTGAAGGCGGCCTTATCGGTTAACCTGTGATGTTTATTGTCTAAACATGTTATATATTGTGTATGTTCCGCTGCTATTCTCTGATGTATACCTGAACGGGTGCCTGTAGGGCACTGGCCATGCCCGGTCGGGTCGTGACAATAACAATCCGGGAATTTAACCCAAAGTACTACATACTTCTACTCTTTTAAAATGACTTTTTTTCATATAAAACTTCCAAGATACTAATAACCGTAGTATCAAGTCACATCTATTTTTCAAGACAAGTCACAATACCTTTTAGAAATACATTTATAGGTTTCTAAATCAAGTGACTTCTTTCTTTTAAAACCTTAAGCAATTGATGCCTTAAAATCAATTTGCCTTTCATTATTTCAAGTCATTTATCATACTTACATTACTTAGAGTAAACCACTCTTTTTAACTTTTCATAAAGCTATTATAACCAACTTCCCATAAAGCCGTTATACTAGCTTTATACTTTAGACAATTACATTCTTCCTTATATACAAGGGACTTATACTTTTAAAACGAAACAAGTATCATATACTTTTGAAATACTTCAAGTCCCTTAACTTTTAGAAACCAAGATATCCTTAATATTTTTAAACAAGTGAGTTAATTCCCTAACTCAACCAACTTGGACATTCTTAAAATAAGCCAAGGATATCAAATGGACTAGATTGTCAAAATCTCGTACGTCTACCGTACTATATGTTTACAACTATTCATGCTCAAGAGATAAGAAAGTTCCACATACCTCTTCGGTTCAATCCACTTGCTAAGTCCAATATGTCGTACGTAGTATGTCAACCTATAATGACCATAATACGTTTATTAACTTCTAGCTTCAACGTAGAATATTCTAAGTGCAAAGTCACTAAATTCTACGGAAAATCGGACAACACTACCTTTGTTTCTACATACTTTTCCACCTTTTTCAAGGCCCGAATACAATAGCCAAACACGCCACATTTAAGGCCCAACAATGTAGTTATCAATAGGGGATTACACGCCTACAAGACGTGTAAAATTCTGCCCCACAAATTAATATCAAACTAACCCAACATACTATGTCAATTCGGCAATTTGAGGGACACCAATACAAATTCTTATCCAATTCCTTTTCAATACAATTTGTTTTGTATAACATGATATCAAGCCGCAATCGATTATAACTACTACTGTTACACCCCGTAGTTTCAGGGTATGTATGTGAGGACGTACGTACGAGAATACGACAGTAATTTTGGAAAGAAAGAAAGATGTGATTTTTCGACGGAAAAGTTTCCGGATTTTGTGAAGGAAAAAGGTTCGTTAATGGGAATTGAATTCCCAGATTTGGTAGTTGGACTTCTTGGATTATATTAGAATTATGGAATTTTATTTCTGGATTTGGTCACGTGGGACCCACGGGGAAAATTTACGGTTTTGTGGGGCCCACTTTGTTTTCGAGATTTTCGATATTTTGGATATTTTCGGAAGATGAAATATTTTGGACGAGTAAGGGGGCGACATGTGTCACCCCCCTTAGGTGTCCATGTGGTCCGAATTGGTGGGCCGAAATGGCCATGACACTTGGCTCTTGTTTTTGTTGGCCATGTGGTGTGCTGGGGCCCACACACACATGGCCCAATCTAGACCACACACTTGCTATGATCTTGGCCTTTGATTTCTCTATAAATACCCCCTTAGTGCAAGACTTATTATCATCCACACTTAAGTTTTTCCAAGGCAAAAATACCCCCTCCCTTTAGCTTTGCTCGTCAACCCCCACTTTGTGTAGAAATACTTCAAGTGTTGTTGTATAATCCCAAATACCTTAGCCTAGTATCCCTAGTAGTATTCTAAAGTAATCCCAACATAAGAGCCCGAAAATACTACTTTTTTTCCAATAGTCGCAAAATGAAACCCTAGAAAAATCTTCATAGATTAGATGAAGTGTTAAGAGAAGTTGTTTAGAAACTTCTAAGGGTTGCTTGGAGCGGGTTGGAGCGTAAGGAATTGGAGCTAAACGTTGCTCAGGATCGACTTATAATCTTGGATAATTTTGGGCTTATCGAGGTAATGATCTATGTCCCCCTATTGTAATTGGATATTACATATTGTAGTAGTTTAGAATTGAGTATAAGATATATTAGTAGGATGATTATAAAGGATTGAACTGTATTTACATTGGACGGTATTTACAGTAGACTTGTAGTATTATTGTGAGGCAGAAGTGTACACGTACGGTTAGACGTGTAATCCCCTTGGAGTTGTTGGCTTGGTAGCAGGCCTTGTTGTGGGAGGTTATTTATGTGTTTACGGGGGGGGGGGGGGGGGAGGTGCTGCCGAATTTTCCGTAGAATAAGGATCATTGTACTTAGAACTATTGAACGAAGAGAACTAGAAGTTGATAGATGTATTGTGGTTATTATAGGTGGATTTTCTACGCGCAACATACTCAACTTGGCTTGTAGATTAAGCCGAAGAGGTATGTGATTCTTCCTATACTCTTGAGCATGATTGTTGTGAACTATATAGTACGGTAGACGTACGTGTGTGAAATGAATTTTGTTTGTTTAAAACATAAAGTGTTATAATGGCTTTATGGAAAGTTAGTTATAACGACTTTATGAAGATAAAAGAAAGATTTGATTTTGAAAGCTAAACGACTTGATTTTAAAAGTTAAGAGACTTGATCTTGAAAGATAAGAGACTTGACTTATAAACGACTTGATTTCGGAAAAGGAGAGGTAACTTGATTTAAGTATAGGTTACTTGTTTTGAAAAGAGTAAGTTACTTGGGTTTTAAAAGTATACTTGATGTTGTTTTAAAAGAAAAGCACTTGGTTTAAAAAGTATAGAGTACTTGATTTTAAAAGTCTTGTAAAGATTTTTACGAAGGTGAAGTAATTTGGTTTGAAAAGAAAACGTGTTTTTGATACTACGAGTATTAGTATCGTGTGGCTTTTACGTAAAAATAGGTCTTTTTGAAAGAATGAAAGTATGTAGTATTTTGGGGTTGAAACCCGGATTGTTGACATAAAATGAAAGTACGTTGAACTTGCCTATGCTTGTTGTGATAGCCTTTGTTGTGCAAGTGTTTTGATTCTGTGCTACCGCGTCTCTCGGTGGAGGGCCGGCTATTTGGTTGATTGTTGGACATACTGACACGATGGATGGTCCACGGGTATGCTTCCACTATGAGTGTTATCTTGTTGTTTCTTTTGGACATACTGACACGTTGGGTGGCCCACGGGTATGCGTCCACTTTGAGTATTATCTTGTTATTTCCTTTGGACATACTGACACGATGGATGGTCCACGGGTATGCGTCCAGTAGGATGGTTTCATGGCCATGCTTATACCGAGGTAAGATGCCGGGGCATGCGGTCATTGTGAGGGTTAAATTCCCGGGTTATGTTATTAGTCCATGGACCGCTAATCCATGAAGCTTGCCGCGGTGACGAGCGATCACGGGCTTGATTTGTACATGTGGTTACAGGCACACTTTAGATACTTGTCCTGGTCATTTCTCGTGTATCGGCAGGCTCTGGTAGATAGCTTAAGATACTTGCCACGGTCATATCTCGTGAGACGGTAGGCTCTGGTACGTTAGCTTAAGATACTTGCCTCGGCCAGTTGCGTGGCTAGTTTTCGGATCTGGTAGTTGGCTTCCGTACTTGGCCCGTGAAGTTTTATGACTAGCCTTCGGATCTGGTAGTTGGCTATTCTACTTGGCCCGATCGGTTTGATGACGCAGGCAGGATCTAGTGTTCAGGTTCACATATGGGTGTTGTTTTACATCATGTACTGCCGGCAGTGAGGAAGGAGTTCCACGGGCATGATTGATATTGTGGGCGTGAGACCCATAGTTATGTGTGAGTGATGATTTTGAGGACATGCGTCCCTTACTTGACATAACTGTTTACTTATTGCGAAATGGTTTTATAAAATGATGAAATGTGATTTCATTACAGTATTTTCAGTTTCACATACTTGGTACCTGTTATCGACCTCCTTCGGGGCTGCTCATGCCACGTAGGTACACCAGTTGTTGATCCTCGCTCTTAGGATCGCAGTTCAGCGTTTGGGAAGCTCCGTTTCTCCGGAGTCTTATCTTTGGTATGTTTCCCTGAGGTTGTAGGTTCTTGTACATTCGTGGTATGGCGGCCTCGTCCTGGTCATAGTTGTATTAAAAACTCTGTGAGGTCTGTAGTTGTGGGAAGGGTTTGTAAAGGATGTAATCGTTTCGGTTATATGTATATACATGAAGGTAACTGCTTGGTTAGGCTGTTTTCTTATGTTGTATCTTGTTTCCTATTTAAGTTTTTATTTCCGCTGATTTTCTCTGATGTTGTATCACTAGGGTGCCCGGGGTAAGGAACCAGTCGCGGGCCCGAGGTCGGGTCGTGACAAAAGTGGTATCAGAGCAGTTAATCCTCGGAAAGTGTCTACAGACCGTATCTAGTAGAGTCTTGATTATCGGTGTGTTGTGCACCATACCTATATTCAGGAGGCTGCAGGATATTTAGGATTGGTTTCTATTCTTCTCACTCTGAGATCGTGCCTTAGAGCTGTGTTGTAAGTTGGACTCCCTCTGACGTATTCTTTTATGCCGCCATGCCATGCTAGTGCAACCAGTGGCCCGGCGGCGGCAAGGCAGAGGAGTCGCGAGTAGAGCACAGAGGGTTACAAGGGCACAGGCCCAATCATCACCTGAGGTGGTGCTTCATTCGGGGAGTTCTGCAACGTCGCCAGCCCCAAAGAAAGTTTAGCATGCGACAAAAGCATTTCCATCGCGCCATGATATCTGAACCTTCGCCCACGCACCGAGCGTAAAATATGGATTGCAAAGGTATGGCCCTGTTACTAGTTAGGGTTTTAGCAAACAGAGAGTATAGAATGTACCGATATATCACGGGTCTAGATGATTATCTAGTAAAGGGTTGTGCAAGAGTAGCTCTTCAGTCAGGCATGGACATGGCCCGCGTACAGGCTTATGCGCAGCAGGCTGAGGAACGTAGAGATCGACGGATTAACCAAGATCAGCAGAAGAGGGCCAGGTCAGCAGGGTCCTTTGGTAACTTTCGAGGCGAACCGCCTCAGCATCAAACTGGATATGCGCCTCCGCCAGTGCTGTTATACCCCGTAGTTTCAGGATATGTATACGAGGACGTACGTACGAGAATACGACATTGAAATTGGAAAGGAAGAAAGAGGTGATTTTTTTCCACGGAAAAGTTTCCGGTTTTTGTGAAGGAAAAAGGTTCGTTAATGGGAATTGGATTCCCAGATTTGGTATTCGGACTTCTTGGAATATTAGAGAATTATGGAATTTTATTTTTCGGAAATGGTCACGTGGGGCCCACGGGAGAAATTTACGGTTTTGTGGGGCCCACTTTGTTTTCGAGATTTTGGCCATTATGGATATTTTCGGAAGATGAAATATGTTGGACGTGTAGGAGGGCGACACGTGTCACCCCCCCCCCCCCTAGTTGGCTTGGACGAATTCCACTTTGTACACAACACCCGTTTAGAGTCGTTTTTCGACGAAACGTTTTAAAAAACTAGCGTAGGATAAAATACCGCAATGCCATTTCTAATTTTTTCGGATTTTTACGATAGACCAAACATTTTGGACCAACGGGAGGCGACACTTGTCACCCTCCAATGGGACTTGAAACGCCCCAGGCCGATTGGGTTGGCAATTTTTGTCTTGGAGTTGGTAGGATATTTTGTGTAAGGACACTTGCCTAAATCCTCACCCTACACTTGCCTTGCACTTGGCATCATCTTGGCCATTGGTTGGCCAATGCTTGACCTATAAATACCCCTCTAGGTTGATGAACTTCTTCATCCAAATATTGTCTCAGTCTTGAAAAATCCTCCCTTTCTTGTTGAGTTTCGTCCCAAACACCCCCTCCCTCTTGCCTTAGTGAAGTTGGCCGAGGCCCCTCTAAAGCTAGCCTAGCCGAAACCTACCCTCCTCCTTGGTTGAAAAGTTGCCTTCTAGTATTGTTATAATGCCCAAAATACCCTAGCCCAAATCCCTTAGTCATTAGTAGAAGTTGTGAAGAACTTCTAAGGTTTTCGAGCTCTGAGTGCACAACTTAGGAGCTAAACCTTGCTCAGGCGCGACTTTTATCTAGGATATTATTGGGCTTACCGAGGTAAATAACCTTATCTTCCTTTTGTAAATAGAGTGTATATACTGTAGAAGTATAGGAATAAGTATTAAATACTTAGAAGGGTATTGCAGAATAGAATTGAACTGTTATCACAGTAGAAGGGCTTAAAAGAAGAATAATAGAACTGTACTTACATATGACTGTTTTCACAGTAGACTTGAGTAGCTCACCGGGTAGGGAAGTGCTGCCCAAATGTCCATAGAATAGCGAACCCTCTGTTTAGAGCTTTATACAGTACAGTCTAGACGTTGATAGACATATTTGACTGATATAGGTCGATACTCTGCGCGCGACATATTCAACTCGCGGTGGTTTTCACGAGAAGGTATGTGATTCTTCCTATCCTCTTGAGCATGATATTTTAAAGAATATGTATATAGTAATAGACGACGTACGTGTGTTAACTGAATAATAATTACGGCAATGTCTTCGGACTTAAGCCCGAATAATAATTACGGCAATGTCTTCTGACTTAAGCCTGAATAATAATTACGGTAATGTCTTCTGACTTAAGCCTGAATAAAAAGAATCTGAAGTGGTTCAAAAGAATTAAGAAACCCTTTTTGGAAAGAAGAGTAACACTTGGTTTTAAAAAGCTTAAGAGTCATACTAGCTTTATGGGAAGTTAGGTATAACGGCTTAAGAGTGATAAAAAGGAATAATGTTTCATCGATTTGGAAATCGAATGAATGTCGAACAAACCACAAAGCGCTAATAAAGGGAAAATGTTTTGACTAATAATGTATTTAAACCAAGAGAAACTTCCATCCGCATAGGATCTAAGATGAGACAAAATGATATTACATTTCCTAGATCATGGTCTTTGTAATAAGATTGTTATGAACAATAATAACCTACTCACACATAAGGTATATGTTTCTCAAATTGTTTTAAAGGATTAAAACTATGAACTACAAACCCTTTCAAAATGAGAAACTTGAGTAATTGAAATTAGGCAAACTTGAACGTTAGGAAAAGAATGTTGTTACTTGATTTTACAAGGAGAAGTGTTTTAATGTACTTCAAAAGATAATTACTCTATTTTTATACTACTGTATTGTGTGACTTTTGTAAAAGAAACGGATCTTTTAAAAGAGTAATACATGAAGTACTTTGGGGCTAACAACCCAACTTGTTAACATAATGTAGAAAGTACCTTGTGTGAATAACTTGATTGTATTGATTTGTGATAGTCTTGTAATACTTTCTTGTTGACTTGATAAGTAAACATGTTAGGATGCTACGTGAGTTAGTATCTTGTGATGTTTGTGTAAAGGGTTTTCCTTGTTGTGCTTATGTTGTTTAGCAATAAGCGGTTATGTTGATATTATATCATTCATAACTCCGGGTTGCGCCTCCGACGCGGGTAGACTCAGCGGTCGATGGACCTATGATTCGAGAATACCTTATGTGGGTCTCAGATGGCCTATGCGGAATGCGGAGTTCCGTGTTAGTATGCGGCCCTTGTGGTCACGCGGTCCTTGTGGGCTGGCGCGACGACGAGTCTAGACGCCGCCGGAGTAGCTACCTCGATGCGGGTTATACCTCATGCGGGCCTATCTGCTTGGCCTATGCGGAGTCGCGGGAAGTTCCGTGACTAGACGCGCACATTAGATATCGCGGGCGAGTGGCCAGCTTTGATCATGTGTCGGTCTAGACAGTTCTCATAATACAGTTTATGTCCTTGTTGGTACTGTTGGTTTTAGTAGTCGGCTATGCCTTCGTACTTTCCCCGTACGGTTGTATTGTGATGACTTTGAGGGCATGAGTCCTCGACTTGACGTGGATCGCTATTTATCAGGAATCGTAGTTTTGGCTTATCATACATGTCTCCCGCCTTATATAGACTACTATGATTTACAAGACCAACCTGCCGTGATCGTGTCTTACCGGGCACCCTAGTGATACAACATCGAGAAAACCAGCGAAATACAAACTTAAACATGTAAATAGACATGGATCAAGATGAAATAGAAATAGGCCAACCAAAACGGTTGCCTTTCAACATATATATATATACATTTGAACAAGCATAATCCTTACAACCCCGCCACAACAAAGGCATGCACTTCTAAGATTTTACAACAACTATGACTGACAGGCCCGCCATACCCCGAATGTACAAGAACCTATAGACTGTGGTAACATACCAAAGAAAAGCCTCCGACGGAACTGAGCTTCCCAAGACGCTGAATCACATCCTAAACGCGGATCGACAAATGATGTACTTCTACTCATGCATGAACGCACTTCAAGGAGGTCAAGATAACAGTACCAAGTATGTGAAATCAGAAAGTACTATAAATGAAATCATAGCGCCTATAAAAACAGGAGACATGCATGATAACCAAACTACAAGACACAACGTAAAAGTTAGCCAAGTCGTGGACTCACGCCTCAAAGTCATCACTCAAATACAACTATGGGTCTCACGCCCACAACATCAATCTTGTTCGCATCATGGCCACATGCCGGTGTCGGCAGACACGCCATGATGCAACAATAATAACAATGCCGCATGACCACATGCCGGAATTGCAGACGGTGTAGGCATATCCATGTAACATCAACAACAATATATCGGGTGATCAACCCCGCCGCACGGCCACATGCCCGAATTCGTGACGGTGTAGACATGTCCATGTAGCCACAATAACAATATATCGGGTAATCAACCCCGCCGCATGGCCACACACGCCCGCACTCAGACGGTAGACATGTCCATGTAACATCAACAACAAGACAAAGAATCAAAATGGAAACATACCCGTGGAATTCTCCGCCACCGCCAAAGACGTCCAAGTAAGTTCTCAACAAGTCAACCGCCTCTATCGAGACGCAGAATACGTAAATACAACACTTGCACAACAAAGGCTATCATCACAAGCATAGGCGGGTTTCACAACAACAAGCATAGGCAAGTTTCACCACAACAAGCATAGGCAAGTTATACATCACTCAAAGTACCTTCATTTTATGCAAAGTCCGGTTTTAACTCCTAAAGTACTACGACGTTAAATCCTTTAAAAGATCCGCTTTTCACATAAGTCACACAATACAGTAGTATAAAAATAGTGACTATCTTTAAGTAAACAAACCACTTCCCTTTTGTAAAATCAAGTAACAACATTATTTTCCAAACGCCCAAGTTTGCCTAATTTCAAATGCTCAAGTCACTTATTTTAGAAAGGTTTCATAACTCATAGTCTTATTCACTTAAGAATATACTTCTCTTTAAACAACCTAAGAAACATATGCCTAATATGTAAGTAGGTTATTCTTTATAACAATCTTATTACAAAGAATGATCTAGAAAATGTAATATCATTTTGTCTCATCTTAGTTTCTATGCAGATGGAGGTTTCATCGGTTTTAATATAATACATCATTATTCAATACATTTTCCTTTATTAGCGCCATGTGGTCCGTCGATACACATTCGATTTCCAAATCAAGAAACGTAATTCCTTTAAAACCAAGTACTCATTACTCACGAATGAGGTTCCACACAAACATCCATATTAAGACAATTAAGTTAAGTCTCTTATCTTATAAGATCAAGTCTCTTAACTTCTTAAAAACAGTAAACCATTTTCTTCACCTCTCTTAAGACGTTATACCTAACTCCCCATAAAGCTAGTATAACTCTTTTTAAAACCTTTAAAACCAAGTGTAACTCTTCTTTTAAAAAAATGGTTTCTTAGCATTTGAAATACATTCAAGGTTCTTATTATTCAGGCTTAAGTCAAAGACATTGCTGCATAACCACGCTCAATTAGCACACGACGCCAACCGCATTTATATATTATTCAGGCTTAAGTCAAAAGACATTGCCGTACTATACATATCTTCCTTTAAAATATCATTCTCAAGAGTATAGGAAGAATCACATACCTTGCGACGATTATCGACTATAAGCAAAATGCTCCACGGCTTATAACCCGACTAGCCTTGTCCACCTTCTAAGTAGCCCATGCTACTTGCAGAACATCGACCAATATAGGTTATCAGTCTACTGTAAATACGGTCCTATGTAAGTACAGTTTAATCTTCTACTTATAAATTCAGGCTTAAGTCCAAAGACATTGCCACAAGACTATGTTCAGTTCTATATATAGTATACTTTAACTATATATTCCAACAACATGTAATTTCCAATTACCATAGAAGGACAGTAGTATTTACCTCGGTAAGCCCAAAAATTATCCAAGTTTAATGTCGCTCCTGAGCAACGTTTAGCTCCTACTCCGAGTGCTCCAATCCGCTCCAAGAAACCCTTAGAAGTTCTACGCAACTTCTACTTATAACTTCAACTACGGGTGAAGATTTCCTTAGGGTTTCGTTTTGTGGTTAAAGGGAAGTATAATAGTATTTCTGGGCTTTTTGTATAAGTGTAACCTTGGGAATACTACAAGGTATTTGGGCCAAGGTATTTGGACATAACAACAATACTAGGAGAGTATTTCTATACCACAACAAGGGGTATTATACGAAAACAACTAGGCAGTGGGGTAGACCTCGGCCAAGGCTTCTCAAGGGGGGGGAGGTAGTGTGGCGGACGAAAGTAAGCAAGAGGGAGGGGGAAAGATTTTTCAAGACTTAGGCAATTTTGGATGAAGAAGTTCATCAACATGAAGGGGTATTTATAGGTCAAGCAAAGGCCAACCAATGGCCAAGATCCATCCAAGTGTTAGGCAAGTGTAAGGCTAAGATTAAGCCAAGTACACCTTATCTATCTACCACCAAAATATCCTACCTAACCGCCGACTAAAAGCCAAGGCCAAATCGCCCAAGAGGACGCCTCAAGTGCTCCAATTAGAGGTGACAAGTGTCGCCTCGTTGGTCCAAAATGTTTCATCTCTGAAAAATCCGCAAAAATTATAAATGACATAGCCGGAATTTTCCTACGAAAGTCATGGGAAACGCTTTCACGAAAAATCGACTCTTTCGCACTTGTGCACAAATTTCGAATCTTGCCTAACTTTAAGGCTCAAATTTCACGCACGCCCCACGCATACTCGGAAATACGGGTATAACATTCTCCCTCCTTAGAAACATTCGTCCGAATGTTCCTTCTCACCACAACATACACGCGCTGCATGGTCTTCACCATCGCATTTACGAAACCAAACATGCCACACCGCCACAAAATAACATGCGCCAAAAACCCAAATCCAAGCCAACGAGGAATCACCTCATATCACAAAAGTTCCAACCAAGGTCTAAAATATACTCCCTTCGCACCTTCATTCCTCAAAAGAAACGATCACACACGTTCACTTCTCCCCTATCTCGTAGTACCCTTCTCGAACACTCGAACTCTTCCTAGTACACGTACCACACTTCGGTCAACGTTTCTGTTTCCGAAACTTTGGAGTCACTACCTCCAAACTTGGACACCTTACTAGCCTCGATCTCCCTTAAGGCCATTCCCGGCCTTCACGAACCGATTCTGGTAGAACGTATCCACGAACTCATACGATGGTCATCTAAACTTGGGCCTAGCACCCTCGTGACCCTGCCACCTGGCGGGACCACCCAGAGCTGACCCTTCCTCGAAACAGGACGCGGGTTGGCCCGCAACATGGCCCCAACCCGACCCACTGTAGCGCCAACTCTTGCTCCTCGACACGGAACAATCTTACTAAAACACATCATGAAAGCTACCGCTTCCATCTCACACTAACCAGGTTTTTAAATCACATCATAGCACAAAGCCATCCGAACATAGCACACAACAATAAGATCATCATATCAAGCATACCAAAACTCTAGAGGTTTAAGGATATACCTGAAGTTACCGCTCCACTCTAATCATAGGACTGCCCGGCAGGGCGCATAACTGAAGAAGGTGATGAACCAACCACTGATCCTGACGGCTGAGTCGTAACATCCGTGCTACCCTTGGTCGGACAGTTCCTCGCAAAATGGCCCCGCTGGCCGCAAAAATAACAAGCTCCCTTGGCACCACGACATTCCCCGAAATGCGGTCTACCACATCGACCGCACCGAGGTAGGGGTGACTGCACCTGGCCGACACCCCTACTCCTCGAAACTCAAACTGGAGCTCGACCGCCTCAATACTCTGGATGCCCTGAAGGTTGTGGAGGAACACTCGCACCGGGCGGAGGTACAAAACTAGTTCGCCGAGGCGGTCCGCCTCGAAGTCACCAAAGGACCTGCTCGCCTCTCGCCGATCTTGGTCATTCCGTCGATTTCTCCGCCTCACCTCCAAGTGCATAAGCTCGCATGCGGGCAATGTCCATGCCCTGAAGAGAGCTACACCGAACAACTTCTGCTAGGTAATCATCGAGCCTCAGAATATATCGGTGCACTCGATCCTCCATACTAGCTACTAATGCGGAACATACCGCCAATGAGTCGAACTCCACATTGTACTCCCGAATCAGCGCCTGCTCGCCTCAACATCAAAAATCTGCCCGAGCCTCCTCATCTGTGGAGGCAAGAAATGTGCCGGAAGGCCCAAAACTCATCCCAAACGGTGGAAGTGTATTCTCTCCCCGACGCCTCCCACGAATCAAACCACGATCGCGGTATCACGCACCGATGCGAACCTAGACCACCGACTCGGTCTCAAGCCTTGATCACTTTATGATCCGTCAGAATCGCTTGGATGAACTCTTGCGGATCATCCTCGTGCCTCGACCAGAACTCTGGCGGGCTACATCTCGTAAAGTCCTCGTAGCCTCAAACTATCCGATCTAGGGTGAACCACCGGGCGCCATCGAACTGGCCGGCCCACTATCGTCATATCGGCCACGACCGCCGCGAATCGCCATCTCCTTGTAACCCATCTCTCGCCTGCATCGTGGACCGAGGCTCGTGCATCAGTAGTCTCAGCAGCCCACCGCTGCGCTCTAAACTCGCTGGTCGGCGGGCGCGCGAAACCCGGGCCGAATCGTCTCGCATCGACCGCTCGCGCTGCATTCTCCTCAGATCCCACTAGCAGCCTCGGCCGCCTTGCCACATGGGCACAGGTTTTACGCGAGGCATAATCGTAAAGGAAAGGAATACGTCAGAGGGGTTCAACTTATCACACGGCTCTAAGGCACGATCTCAGAATGAGAAGAAATGGAAACCAATCCTAAATGTCCTATAGCCTCCTGATTATAGATGTGGTGCACAACACACCGATAATCAAGACTCTACTAGACACGGTCTGTAGACACTTTCCGAGGATTAACTGCTCTGATACCACTTTGTCAAGACCAACCGGGCAGTGGATCGTGCCTTACCCCGCACCCTAGTGATACAACATCGAGAAAACCAATGAAATACAAACTTAAACATGTAAATAGACATGGATCAAGATGAAATAGAAATAGGCCAACCAAAACGGTTGCCTTTCAACATATATATATATACATTTGAACAGTTACAATCCTTACAACCCTGCCCACAACAGTGCTACAGACCTCTAAGATTTTACAACAACTATGACGGGACAGGGCCCCGCCATACCCCTGAATGTACAAGAACCTATAGACTCAGGGTAACATACCAAAGATAAGCCTCCGACGGAACGGAGCTTCCCAAGACGCTGAATGAGATCCTAAACGCGGGGATCGACAGCCGATGTACTTCTACCTGCGGCATGAACGCAGCCCCCCGAAGGAGGTCAGTACAACAGGTACCAAGTATGTGAAACTGTAAAGTACTATAAATGAAATCATAGCAGTCTATAAAAAGCAGGAGACATGCATGATAACCAAACTACAGTACACAACGTAAAAGCAGTCAAGTCAGGGACTCACGCCCTCAAAGTCATCACTCAAATACAACTATGGGTCTCACGCCCACAACATCAATCTTGTTCGCATCATGGCCACATGCCCCCGGAATTCTGCATCGGTGTAGACATGCCCATGATGCAACAATAATAACAATGCCGCATGGCCACATGCCCCCGGAATTCTGCATCGGTGTAGGCATGTCCATGTAACATCAACAACAATATATCGGGTGATCAACCCTGCCGCATGGCCACATGCCCCCGGAATTCTGCATCGGTGTAGACATGTCCATGTAGCCACAATAACAATATATCGGGTAATCAACCCTGCCGCATGGCCACACGCCCGCACTGCAGACGGTAGACATGTCCATGTAACATCAACAACAAGACAACAATCAAAATGGAAACATACCCGTGGAATTCTCCGTCACTGCCAGCACGTCCAAGTAAGTTCTCAACAAGTCAACCGGCCCTCTATCGAGAGACGCGGTAACACAGAAATACAACACTTGCACAACAAAGGCTATCATCACAAGCATAGGCAGGTTTCACAACAACAAGCATAGGCAAGTTTCACCACAACAAGCATAGGCAAGTTATACATCACTCAAAGTACCTTCATTTTATGCCAAAGTCCGGGTTTTAACCCTAAAGTACTACGTACGTTAAATCCTTTAAAAGATCCGTTTCTTTCACATAAGTCACACAATACCCGTAGTATAAAAATAGTGACTATCTTTAAGTAAACAAACCACTTCCCCTTTTGTAAAATCAAGTAACAACATTATTTTCCAAACGTCCAAGTTTGCCTAATTTCAAATGCTCAAGTCACTTATTTTAGAAAGGTTTCATAACTCATAGTCTTATTCACTTAAGAATATACTTCTCTTTTAAACAACCTAAGAAACATATGCCTAATATGTAAGTAGGTTATTCTTTATAACAATCTTATTACAGCAGCCATGATCTAGAAAATGTAATATCATTTTGTCTCATCTTAGTTTCTATGCAGATGGAGGTTTCTACTGGTTTTAATATAATACATCATTATTCAATACATTTTCCTTTATTAGCGCCAGTGGTCCTGTCGATACACATTCGATTTCCAAATCAAGAAACGTAATTCCTTTTAAAACCAAGTACTCATTACTCACGAATGAGGTTCCACACAAACATCCATATTAAGACAATTAAGTTAAGTCTCTTATCTTATAAGATCAAGTCTCTTAACTTCTTAAAAACAGTAAACCATTTTCTTCACCTCTCTTAAGACGTTATACCTAACTCCCCATAAAGCTAGTATAACTCTTTTTAAAACCTTTAAAACCAAGTGTTACTCTTCTTTTAAAAATGGTTTCTTAGCATTTGAAATACATTCAAGGTTCTTATTATTCAGCTTAAGTCAAAGACATTGTCGCATAACCACGCTCAATTAGCACACGACGTCTACCGCATTATATATATTATTCAGCTTAAGTCAAAAGACATTGCCGTACTATACATATCTTCCTTTAAAATATCATGCTCAAGAGTATAGGAAGAATCACATACCTTGCACGATTATCGACTATAAGCAAAACGCTCCACGCTTATAACCCGCTTAGCCTTGTCCACCTTCTAAGTAGCCCATGCTACTTGCGAACATCGACCAATATAGGTTATCACCATCAGTAAATACGGTCCTATGTAAGTACGCTTTAATCTTCTACTTATAAATTCAGCTTAAGTCCAAAGACATTGCCACAAGACTATGTTCATTCTATATATAGTATACTTTAACTATATATTCCAACAACATGTAATTTCCAATTACCATAGAAGGATGAGTATTTACCTCGTAAGCCCAAAATTATCCAAGTTTAATGTCGCTCCTGAGCAACGTTTAGCTCCTACTCCGAGTGCTCCAATCCGCTCCAAGAAACCCTTAGAAGTTCTACGCAACTTCTACTTATAACTTCAACTACGGGTGAAGATTTCCTTAGGGTTTCGTTTTGTGGTTAAAGGGACGTATAATAGTATTTCTGGGCTTTTTGTATAAGTGTAACCTTGGGAATACTACAAGGTATTTGGGCCAAGGTATTTGGACATAACAACAATACTAGGAGAGTATTTCTATACCACAACAAGGGGTATTATACGAAACAACTAGGCTAGGGTAGACCTCTGCCAAGGCTTCTCAAAGGGGGTAGTGTGGCGGACGAAAGTAATCAAGAGTGAGGGGGAAAGATTTTTCAAGACTTAGGCAATTTTGGATGAAGAAGTTCATCAACATGAAGGGGTATTTATAGGTCAAGCAAAGGCCAACCAATGGCCAAGATCCATCCAAGTGTTAGGCAAGTGTAAGGCTAAGATTAAGCCAAGTACACCTTATCTATCTACCACCAAAATATCCTACCTAACCCTTGACTAAAAGCCAAGGCCAAATCGTCCAAGAGGACGCCTCAAGTGCTCCAATTAGAGGGTGACAAGTGTCGCCCTCTCGTTGGTCCAAAATGTTTCATCTCTCGGAAAAATCCGCAAAAATTATAAATGACATAGCCGGAATTTTCCCTACGAAAGCTGTGGAAACGCTTTCACGAAAAACGACTCTTTCGCACTTGTGCACAAATTTCGAATCTTGCCTAACTTTAAGGCTCAAATTTCTACGCACGCCCCACGCATACTCCGGAAATACGGGTATAACAATTTCATTTACGATTTTCGCCACATACTTGGTACTGTTATCGACCTCCTTCTGGCCGCTCATGCCGCAGGTAAAGGTACTCCTACTGTTGATCCCCGTTCTTAGGATCACCGTTTCAGCGTCGGAAAAGCTCCGTTTCTCCGGAGGCTTAGCATTTTGGTATGGTCCCCTGTCGTTGTAGATATTTGCATTCAGGGGTGTGGCGGGGCCCTGTCCCGCCATTGTTGTTTTAAACTCTTAGAGGTCTGTAGACCTGTTGTAAGGTTGGGATGTAACTGTTCATTTTGGGTTATTTATATTACATTATGCCGAAAGGCAACTTTTTCCCAGAAACTGTGTCTTATTTATACTGTTTCATATCTTGGTTGTTTTATTTTCCGCTGATTTCTCTGATGTATGACTACTTGGGTGCCCGGGTAAGGCACTACCACGCCCTGAATGGGTCGTGACAAAGTGGTATCGAGCGATTAATCCTGAAAGTGTCTCATGCCGTATCTAGTAGAGTCTTGATTATCGGTGTGTTGTGCACCACACCAATAATCGTGAGGCTATAGGATATTTAGGATTGGTTTCCATTCTTCTCACTCGAGATCGTGCTTTAGAGTCGTGTTATAAGTTGGACCCTCTAACGTATTCCTTTCCTTTACCGCTGATTCCTCCGCCAGTAACCTCGGGCCCAGAGGGCAAGGCCGAAGGAGCCGCGAGTAGCAGTGAGAGATTTAGAAGGGCACAGCCCAATCATCACTGGGTGATGCTTCACGCGGGAGTTCGAGACGCCGCCAGAAGAAGAGAGTTTGGCACGCGGCAGCCTTACTGCGCCATGACATCCGGGCCTTCGCCCAGGCTTGGAGCTGAAAATATGGATTGGAAGGAGACGGCCCTGTTACTAGCAAGGGACTTGGCAGCCAGGGAGTATTTTATGTACCGGTATACCAAGGATATTGATGATTATCTAAAGAAGGGTTGTGAAGAAGTAGCTATTCAGTCAGGAATGAGCCAGGCTTGCGTTCAGGGTTATGTGCAGCGGGCTGAGAGATGTAGAGATCGACAGAGTAACCGAGAGCGGCAAGAGGCCCGATTGGCGGGATCATTTGGTAACTTCGAGGCGAACCGCCTCAAAGATATTAGACATGCGCCCGCCCGGGCAGTGTCCTCCACTGTGGTTGATTTTCCTCGGTGTTCACAGGTGGGCGCGTCATCCCGGGAAATGCCGTCTTTTTACTGGTGCTTGTTTTTCTTGCGGCCGTCAGGGCCATATGACGAGGGAATGTTCTATGAGGAAGGATGCAAGTAGGAGGACTCAGCCTACTAGACCAGTTGTGGATGCAGTGGTTCGGAGAGGAGGGGGTGTTAGCTGAGAGGCCACCCCACCTCGGTGTGGCTGTTGTGTCATCGCGATGTCGTGGGAGTGTCGCGCGCCTTGTTATTTTTGCGCCAGCCGCCATTTTGCGAGGAATTGTCCACCAAGGGTGGTGCGGATGTAGAGACTCGGCCTCAGATCGGTGGATAGTTCATCACCTTCCCCACCATGCGACAGGCGGTTTGATTAGAACGACCTAAGGGAAGTGCCACGTAGATACAGGTATATCCTTAACCCTTTAGAGATTTATATGTGTAGCGAATATCTTAAGTATTATTTTCAGATAGCATTGTGTTAACTGTAATTGGGAATCATGATTAGTTAATCGGGAAAGATTGGGGGATAGAGAAAGTGGGAGCCTTAGAATGTGTACGTAGAGACCTTAGAGGCGAGGCCATCTTTGGTAAAAGAATTATTTCGTGTTTGACCCTTATCGAGGTGCATAGTATACGTGAGATATTTTGTGGGATGAATCCCTGAGTAATGTGAAATGAAAGAGGGTAGAAGACCGCTAGGTTTTCGTAACGTGATTGGTGAGATTGTTCCGAATCAGGGAGCTAGTGTTTGCGCGTTGCCGGGTTGGGTTGAGGCCATGTGGCGGGTCGACCCGTGGCCTGTATGGTGGTGGGGTCAGTTTGTGGTGGTCCCGCCGGGTGGTAGGGTCACTAGGGTGTTAGGCCCAAGTTTAGTTAACCAACGTACGAGTTCGTGGATGCATTCGACCGCAGTCGCCGGCGAGGTCAGCCCGTCTTGTCTTCTAGCAAAGACCGTGTACTCAGTAGGGGTGATTATATCAGAAAGGTTGTAAGGCTGCACGGGGTGCCTACCTTCACCTTATGACGCATGTGGAGCCTGTGGTACTACTGTTTCTTTTGGAAGTTTTACCAGCAGGTTAAGAACTCGTAAGTCTCAGATCGCATTCGCCTCGGGCGTTGTTTGGATTTCAGAGTAGTGGGGATTGTTGTCTCCTGTGGAGGGAGTGTTTAAGCTACCATTTTCAGTATTCGGATGTCGCCTTAGGAAGCCTTGTAGGGGCGGAAGTATAAGTTGCCGATCGATTGGTTCGATGTTGGCAAGGTTCAGATAGTTGGTTCAGGTTTGTTCCAGCAGACTGTGGATAGGGTGTGACGAGTTTTGGAAAACAGAGGAAACTTAGCCGTGTTACTTTGGGCCTTTTTGAGTTCATGTGAAGATTAGGCCAGGTTGCCTATATGTTAGCATTTGCCGTCCGACTTAGGAGGCATTACGTCGATCTTCGTATTGTTATGTTCGGGAAAGTATCGGAATCCACCCGCAGTGTTCCCGATTAATGATGAACACTTTAGAGATAGTAACCCCGTGATTTGGAAACCGAAGCAGTAACATAAAGGTGGTAAGAGTTCGAGTGTACAAGAAGTTTACGACATACTCATGGATCTCAAGCAGCCCGTTACCATTTGATTAGGTCGTCGGAGCAAGGCTCGCGACAAAGTGACAAAAGTGGTATCACGACGAGTAAGGGAAGAACGAGCATGTATTACGAGCATAGGTGTGATCATTCGTTTGTAAAGAGTAGGGGCGAAGGGAGTATCTTTTTAGATCTCGAGTAGGAGTTTTTGTGATAGAGGTGATTCCTCGTGGACTTGGAGTTAAGTATGTGCGCTTGTTGTGTTGTGACCAGGTGTGGCATGGTTGTTTTCATAAGAATAGCAGTGAGGACTATACTGACGCCTGTTTGTTTTGAGACTTAGAAGGAACATTCGGGACGAATGTTTCTAAGGAGGGGAGAATGTTATACCCCGTAGTTTCAGGGTATGTATGCGAGGACGTACGTGCGAGAATACGACATTAAAATTGGAAAGGAAGAAAGAGGTGATTTTTTTCACGGAAAAGTTTCCGGTTTTTGTGAAGGAAAAAGGTTCGTTAATGGGAATTGGATTCCCAGATTTGGTATTCGGACTTCTTGGAATATTAGAGAATTATGGAATTTTATTTTTCGGAAATGGTCACGTGGGGCCCACGGGAGAAATTTACGGTTTTGTGGGGCCCACTTTGTTTTTGAGATTTTGGCCATTATGGATATTTTCGGAAGATGAAATATGTTGGACGTGTAGGAGGGCGACACGTGTCACCCCCTAGTTGGCTTGGACGAATTCCACTTTGTACACAACACCCGTTTAGAGTCGTTTTTCGACGAAACGTTTTACACAACTCGCGTAGGATAAATTCCGGCTATGCCATTTCTAATTTTTGCGGATTTTTCCGAGAGACGAAACATTTTGGACCAACGGGAGGGCGACACTTGTCACCCTCCAATTGGTGGACTTGAAACGTCCTTAGGGCCGATTGGGTTGGCAATTTTTGTCTTGGAGTTGGTAGGATATTTTGTGTAAGGACACTTGCCTAAATCCTCACCCTACACTTGCCTTGCACTTGGCATCATCTTGGCCATTGGTTGGCCAATGCTTGACCTATAAATACCCCTCTAGGTTGATGAACTTCTTCATCCAAATATTTTCTAAGTCTTGAAAAATCCCTCCCCTTTCTTGTTGAGTTTTCGTCCAAACACCCCCCCTCCCCCTCTTGCCTTAGTGAAGTTGGCCGAGGCCCCCCCCCCCCCCCTCTAAAGCTAGCCTAGCCGAAACCTACCCCCCCTCACTTGGTTGAAAAGTTGCCTTCTAGTATTGTTATAATGCCCAAAATACCCTAGCCCAAATCCCTTAGTCATTAGTAGAAGTTGTGAAGAACTTCTAAGGTTTTCGAGCCACTGAGCGCACAACTTAGGAGCTAAACCTTGCTCAGGCGCGACTTTTATCTAGGATATTATTGGGCTTACCGAGGTAAATAACCTTATCTTCCTTTTGTAAATAGAGTGTATATACTGTAGAAGTATAGGAATAAGTATTAAATACTTAGAAGGGTATTGCAGAATAGAATTGAACTGTTATCACAGTAGAAGGGCTTAAAAGAAGAATAATAGAACTGTACTTACATAGGACTGTTTTCACAGTAGACTTGAGTAGCTCACCGGGTAGGGAAGTGCTGCCCAAATGTCCATAGAATAGCGAACCCTCTGTTTAGAGCTTTATACAGTACAGTCTAGACGTTGATAGACATATTTGACTGATATAGGTCGATACTCTGCGCGCGACATATTCAACTTGGCAGGTGGTTTTCGCCGAGAAGGTATGTGATTCTTCCTATCCTCTTGAGCATGATATTTTAAAGAATATGTATATAGTACGGTAGACGTACGTGTGTGTTAACTGAATAATAATTACGGCAATGTCTTCGGACTTAAGCCTGAATAATAATTACGGCAATGTCTTCGGACTTAAGCCTGAATAATAATTACGGCAATGTCTTCTGACTTAAGCCTGAATAAAAAGAATCTGAAGTGGTTCAAAAGAATTAAGAAACCCTTTTTGGAAAGAAGAGTAACACTTGGTTTTAAAAAGCTTAAGAGTCATACTAGCTTTATGGGAAGTTAGGTATAACGGCTTAAGAGTGATAAAAAGGAATAATGTTTTACTGATTTCGGAAATCAGAATGAATGTCGAACAAACCACAGCAGCGCTAATAAAGGGAAAATGTTTTGACTAATAATGTATTTAAACCAGTAGAAACTTCCATCTGCATAGGATCTAAGATGAGACAAAATGATATTACATTTCCTAGATCATGGCTGCTGTAATAAGATTGTTATGAACAATAATAACCTACTCACACATAAGGTATATGTTTCTCAAATTGTTTTAAAGGATTAAAACTATGAACTACAAACCCTTTCGAAAATGAGAAACTTGAGTAATTGAAATTAGGCAAACTTGAACGTTAGGAAAAGAATGTTGTTACTTGATTTTACAAGGAGAAGTGTTTTAATGTACTTCAAAAGATAATTACTCTATTTTTATACTACGGGTATTGTGTGACTTTTGTAAAAGAAACGGATCTTTTAAAAGAGTAATACATGAAGTACTTTGGGGCTAACAACCCGAACTTGTTAACATAATGTAGAAAGTACCTTGTGTGAATAACTTGATTGTATTGATTTGTGATAGTCTTGTAATACTTTCTTGTTGACTTGATAAGTAAACATGTTAGGATGCTACGTGAGTTAGTATCTTGTGATGTTTGTGTAAAGGGGTTTTCCCTTGTTGTGCTTATGTTGTTTAGCAATAAGCGGTTATGTTGATATTATATCATTCATAACTCCGGGGGTTAAGCGCCTCCGATGCGGGTAGACTCAGCGGTCGATGGACCCATGATTCGAGAATACCTTATGTGGGTGCAGATGGCCGGCGCGAATCGCGGAGTTCCGTGTTAGTACGCGCCTTGTGGTCATGCGCTTGTGGCCATGCGGACGACGAGTCTAGGACGCCGGGAGTAGCTACCGACGCGGGTTATACCTCATGCGGGCCTATCTGTTTGGCCTATGCGGAGCTGCGGGAAGTTCCAGGACTAGATGCGCACATTAGATACTGCGGGCGAGTGGCCAGCTTTGATCATGTGACGGTCTAGACAGATCTCATGATACAGTTTATGACCTTGTTGGTACTGTGGGTTTTAGTAGTCGGCTATGCCTTCGTACTTACCCCGTACGGTTCTATTGTGATGACTTTGAGGGCATGAGTCCCTGACTTGACGTGACTGCTTATTTATTGTGAACTGTAGTTTTGGCTTATCATACATGTCTCCTGCCTTATATAGACTACTATGATTTCTGTCAAGACCCGAACCCGGTCCCGTGACTGGTGCCTTACCCCGGGCACCCTAGTGATACAACATCAGAGAAAACCAGCGGAAATACAAACTTAAACATGTAAATAGACATGGATCAAGATGAAATAGAAATAGGCCAACCAAAACGGTTGCCTTTCAACATATATATATATACATTTGAACAGTTACAATCCTTACAACCCTGCCCACAACAGTGCTACAGACCTCTAAGATTTTACAACAACTATGACGGGACAGGGCCCCGCCATACCCCTGAATGTACAAGAACCTATAGACTCAGGGTAACATACCAAAGATAAGCCTCCGACGGAACGGAGCTTCCCAAGACGCTGAATGAGATCCTAAACGCGGGGATCGACAGCCGATGTACTTCTACCTGCGGCATGAACGCAGCCCCCCGAAGGAGGTCAGTACAACAGGTACCAAGTATGTGAAACTGTAAAGTACTATAAATGAAATCATAGCAGTCTATAAAAAACAGGAGACATGCATGATAACCAAACTACAGTACACAACGTAAGCCAAGTCGTGACTCACGCCCTCAAAGTCATCACTCAAATACAACTATGGGTCTCACGCCCACAACATCAATCTTGTTCGCATCATGGCCACATGCCCCCGGAATTCTGCATCGGTGTAGACACGCCCATGATGCAACAATAATAACAATGCCGCATGACCACATGCCCCCGGAATTCAGACGGTAGGCATATCCATGTAACATCAACAACAATATATCGTGATCAACCCCGCCGCACGCCACATGCCCCGAATTCTGCAGATCGGTAGACATGTCCATGTAGCCACAATAACAATATATCGTAATCAACCCCGCCGCATGGCCACACGCCGGAATTCAGACGGCAGACATGTCCATGTAACATCAACAACAAGACAAAGAATCAAAATGGAAACATACCCGTGGAATTCTCCACACCGCCAAAGACGCTCCAAGTAAGTTCTCAACAAGTCAACCGCCTCTATCGAGAGACGGAATACGTAAATACAACACTTGCACAACAAAGGCTATCATCACAAGCATAGTGTTTCACAACAACAAGCATAGGCAAGTTTCACCACAACAAGCATATGCAAGTTATACATCACTCAAAGTACCTTCATTTTATGCCAAAGTCCGGGTTTTAACCCTAAAGTACTACGTACGTTAAATCCTTTAAAAGATCCGTTTCTTTCACATAAGTCACACAATACGTAGTATAAAAATAGTGACTATCTTTAAGTAAACAAACCACTTCCCCTTTTGTAAAATCAAGTAACAACATTATTTTCCAAACGTCCAAGTTTGCCTAATTTCAAATGCTCAAGTCACTTATTTTAGAAAGGTTTCATAACTCATAGTCTTATTCACTTAAGAATATACTTCTCTTTTAAACAACCTAAGAAACATATGCCTAATATGTAAGTAGGTTATTCTTTATAACAATCTTATTACAGCAGCCATGATCTAGAAAATGTAATATCATTTTGTCTCATCTTAGTTTCTATGCAGATGGAGGTTTCTACTGGTTTTAATATAATACATCATTATTCAATACATTTTCCTTTATTAGCGCCTGCGTGGTCCTGTCGATACACATTCGATTTCCAAATCAAGAAACGTAATTCCTTTTAAAACCAAGTACTCATTACTCACGAATGAGGTTCCACACAAACATCCATATTAAGACAATTAAGTTAAGTCTCTTATCTTATAAGATCAAGTCTCTTAACTTCTTAAAAACAAGAAACCATTTTCTTCACTCTCTTAAGACGTTATACCTAACTCCCATAAAGCTAGTATAACTCTTTTTAAAACCTTTAAAACCAAGTGTAACTCTTCTTTTAAAAATGGTTTCTTAGCATTTGAAATACATTCAAGGTTCTTATTATTCGCTTAAGTCAAAGACATTGCCGCATAACCACGTTCAATTAGCACACGACGCTCACCGTACTATATATTATTCGTGCTTAAGTCAAAAGACATTGCCGCACTATACATATCTTCCTTTAAAATATCATGCTCAAGAGTATAGGAAGAATCACATACCTGCGACGATTATCGACTATAAGCAAAACGCCCACGCTTATAACCCGCTAGCCTTGTCCACCTTCTAAGTAGCCCATGCTACTTGCGTAACATCGACCAATATAGGTTATCACCATCAGAATACGGTCCTATGTAAGTACGCTTTAATCTTCTACTTATAAATTCGGCTTAAGTCCAAAGACATTGCCACAAGACTATGTTGATTCTATATATAGTATACTTTAACTATATATTCCAACAACATGTAATTTCCAATTACCATAGAAGGACAGTAGTATTTACCTCGGTAAGCCCAAAATTATCCAAGTTTAATGTCGCTCCTGAGCAAGGTTTAGCTCCTACTCCGAGTGCTCCAATCCGCTACAAGAAACCCTTAGAAGTTCTACGCAACTTCTACTTATAACTTCAACTACGGGTGAAGATTTCCTTAGGGTTTCATTTTGTGGCTAAAGGGAAGTATAATGGTATTTTCTGGGCTTGTATAAGTGTAACCTTGGGAATACTACAAGGTATTTGGGCCAAGGTATTTGGACATTATAACAATACTAGGAGAGTATTTCTATACCACAACAAGGGGTATTTATACGAAAACAACTAAGCTAAGGGGTAGACCTCGCCAAGGCTTCTCAAGGGGGTGGTAGTGTGGCTGGACGAAAGTAAGCAAGAGGAGGGGAAAGATTTTTCAAGACTTAGGCAATTTTGGATGAAGAAGTTCATCAACATGAAGGGTATTTATAGGTCAAGCAAAGGCCAACCAATGGCCAAGATCCATCCAAGTGTTAGGCAAGTGTAAGGCTAAGATTAAGCCAAGTACACCTTATCTATCTACCAAAGAAAATATCCTACCTAACCCTTGACTAAAAGCCAAGGCCAAATCGTCCAAGAGGACGCCTCAAGTGCTCCAATTAGAGGGTGACAAGTGTCGCCTCTCGTTGGTCCAAAATGTTTCGCCTCTAAAAATCCGCAAAATTATAAATGACATAGCGAATTTTCCCTACGAAGTCGTGGGAAACGCTTTCACGAAAAACAACTCTTTTTCGCACTTGTGCACAAATTTCGAATCTTGCCTAACTTTAAGGCTCAAATTTCTACGCACGCCCCACGCACATACCCGGAAATACGGGGTATAACAGTCTCCCCTCCTTAGAAACATTCGTCCCGAATGTTCCTTCTCAGCCTCACAACATACACGCGCCGGTATGGTCTTCACCATTGCATTTAAAACCAAACATGCCACACTGCCACAAAATAACATGCACGCAAACCCAAATCCAAGCCAACGAGGAATCACCTCGTTATCACAAAAGTTCCAACCAAGGTCTAAAATATACTCCTTCGTGACCTTCATTCCTCAAAAGAAACGATCACACACGTTCACCTCTCCCCTATCTCGTAGTACCCTTCTCGAACACTCGAACTCTTCCTAGTACACGTACCACACTTCGGTCAACGTTTCTGTTTCCGAAACTTTGGAGTCACTACCTCCAAACTTGGACACCTTACTAGCCTCGATCTCCTTAAGGCCATTCCCGCCTTCACGAACCGATTCTCGCAGAACGTATCCACGAACTCATACGATGGTCATCTAAACTTGGGCCTAGCACTCGCGACTCGCCACCGGCTGACCACCCAGAGCTGACCCTTCCTCGAAACAGGACGCGGGTTGGCCCGCAACATGGCCCCAACCCGACCCACTGTAGCGCCAACTCTTGCTCCTCGACACGGAACAATCTTACTAAAACACATCATGAAAGCTACCGCTTCCATCTCACACTAACCAGGTTTTTAAATCACATCATAGCACAAAGCCATCCGAACATAGCACACAACAATAAGATCATCATATCAAGCATACCAAAACTCCAGAGGTTTAAGGATATACTGAAGTTACCGCTCCACTTAATCATAGGATCACGCGCAGGCATAATCAAGAAGGTGATGAACTAACCATCGATCTCGACGCCGAGTCGTAACATCCGTGCTACCCTTGGTCGGACAGCTCTCGCAAATGGCCCCCTGGCCGCAAAAATAACAAGCTCCTCGCACCACGACATTCTCAAATGCGGTCTACCACATCGATCGCACCGGTGCAGGGGTGATCGCACCGCCGACACCCTACTCCCCGAAACTCAACCGAGCTCGACCGCTTCCCAATACTGGATGCCCAAGGTTGTGGAGGAACACTCTGACCGCGGAGGTACAAAACTAGTTCTGGCCGAGGCGGTCCGCCTCGAAAGTCACCAAAGGACCTCGCTGCTCGCCCTCTTCGCTGATTCGTCATTCCGCTGATTTCTCCGCCTCACCTCCAAGTGCATAAGCTCGCGTGCGGCAATGTCCATGCCCACAAGAGCTACACCAACAACTCTCTCGCTAGGTAATCATCGAGCCCTCAGAACATATCGGTGCACTCGATCCTCCATACTAGCTACTAATGCGGAACATACCGCCAATGAGTCGAACTCACATTGTACTCCCGAATCAGACGCTCGCTCGCCTCAACATCAAAACTGCTTACCCGAGCCCTCCTCATCCGTGAGGCAAGAAATGTGCCAGAAGGCCCTCAAAACTCATCCCAAACGGCCGGAAGTGTATTCTCTCCCGTGACAGCTCCCACGATCAAACCGGGTCGATTGCGGTATCACGCAACGATGCGAACCTAGACCACCGACGGTCTCAAGCCTTGATCACTTACGATCCGTCAGAATCGCTTGATGAACTCTTGCGGATCATCCTCGTGCCTCGACCGTAGAACTCAAGGGCTACATCTCGAAAGTCCCGTAGCCTCAAACTATCCGATCTAGGTGAACCATCGGGCGCCATCGAATCGCAAGGCCCACTTATCTCATATCTGCCACGACTCGCCAAGAATCGCCATCTCTTGTAACCCATCTTCCGCCTCTGCATCGCGGACCGAGGCTCGTGCATCAGAGTCTCGGCAGCCACCGCCGCGCTTCTAAACTCACTGGCCGGGCGGCGCGAAACCCGCCGCCTGGAATCATCGCTCGTGCATCGAGGCTCGCGCATCGTGATTTCCTCAGATCCCACTAGCAGCCTCCTCGCCGCTTTGCCCACGTGGGCTCAGGTTTTACGCGAGGCATAATCGTAAAGGAAAGGAATACGCCGGAGGGTTCAACTTATCACACGCCTAAGGCACGATCTCGTAATGAGAAGAAATGGAAACCAATCCTAAATGTCCTATAGCCTCGACATATAGATGGTGCACAACACACCGATAATCAAGACTCTACTAGACACGGTTCAGACACTTTCCGAGGATTAACCGCTTCGATACCACTTTGTCAAGACCCGAACCTGCCCGTGATCGTGCCTTACCTCGCACCCTAGTGATACAACATCGTAGAAAACCAATAAATACAAACTTAAACATGTAAATAGACATGGATCAAGATGAAAATAGAAATAGGCCAACCAAAACGGTTGCCTTTCAACATATATATATATATATACATTTGAATAGCATAATCCTTACAACCCCGCCACAACAAAGGCTGCACTTAAGATTTTACAACAACTATGACGGGACAGGGCCCAGCCATACCCCTGAATGTACAAGAACCTATAGACTCAGGGTAACATACCAAAGATAAGCCTCCGACGTAACGGAGCTTCCCAAGACGCTGAATGAGATCCTAAACGCGGGGATCGATAAACGATGTACTTCTACCGCAGATGAACGCACCCAAGGAGGTCAAGATAACAGTATCAAGTATGTGAAATCAGAAAGTACTATAAATGAAATCATAGCATATAAAACAGGAGACATGCATGATAACCAAACTACGACACAACGTAAAGCAGCCAAGTCGTGGACTCACGCTCAAAGTCATCACTCAAATACAACTATGGGTCTCACGCCACAACATCAATCTTGTTCGCATCACGCCACATGCCCCTGACCAGACGGCAGACACGCCCATGATGCAACAATAATAACAATGCCGCATGACCACATGCCGACTCGTGACGGTAGGCATATCCATGTAACATCAACAACAATATATCGTGATCAACCCCGCCGCACGGCCACATGCCCCGAATTAGACGGTGTAGACATGTCCACGTAGCCACAATAACAATATATCGGGTAATCAACCCCGCCGCACGGCCACACGCCCGCACTTCAAGATCTGTAGACATGTCCATGTAACATCAACAACAAGACAAAGAATCAAAATGGAAACATACTCGTGGAATTCTCCATCGCCAAAGACGCCCAAGTAAGTTCTCAATAAGTCAACCGCCTCTATCGAGAGACGCCAGAATACGTAAATACAACACTTGCACAACAAAGGCTATCATCACAAGCATAGGCGTGTTTCACAACAACAAGCATAGGCAAGTTTCACCACAACAAGCATAGGCAAGTTATACATCACTCAAAGTACCTTCATTTTATGCCAAAGTCCGGTTTTAACTCCTAAAGTACTACGTCGTTAAATCCTTTAAAAGATCCGCTTCTTCACATAAGTCACACAATACCGTAGTATAAAAATAGTGACTATCTTTAAGTAAACAAACCACTTCCCTTTGTAAAATCAAGTAACAACATTATTTTCCAAACGCCCAAGTTTGCCTAATTTCAAATGCTCAAGTCACTTATTTTAGAAAGGTTTCATAACTCATAGTCTTATTCACTTAAGAATATACTTCTCTTTAAACAACCTAAGAAACATATGCCTAATATGTAAGTAGGTTATTCTTTATAACAATCTTATTACAAAGACCATGATCTAGAAAATGTAATATCATTTTGTCTCATCTTAGTTTCTATGCAGATGGAGGTTTCTACCGGTTTTAATATAATACATCATTATTCAATACATTTTCCTTTATTAGCGCCAAGTGGTCCTGTCAATACACATTCGATTTCCAAATCAAGAAACGTAATTCCTTTTAAAACCAAGTACTCATTACTCACGAATGAGGTTCCACACAAACATCCATATTAAGACAATTAAGTTAAGTCTCTTATCTTATAAGATCAAGTCTCTTAACTTCTTAAAAACAAGAAACCATTTTCACTCTCTTAAGACGTTATACCTAACTCCCATAAAGCTAGTATAACTCTTTTTAAAACCTTTAAAACCAAGTGTTACTCTTCTTTTAAAAAATGGTTTCTTAGCATTTGAAATACATTCAAGGTTCTTATTATTCAGCTTAAGTCAAAGACATTGCTGCATAACCACGCTCAATTAGCACACGACGCCTACCGTACTATATATTATTCGTGCTTAAGTCAAAAGACATTGCATTCATACATATCTTCCTTTAAAATATCATGCTCAAGAGTATAGGAAGAATCACATACCTTATGCACGATTATCGACTATAAGCAAACGCTCCACGCTTATAACCCGCTTAGCCTTGTCCACCTTCTAAGTAGCCCATGCTACTTGCGTAACATCGAACAATATAGGTTATCACCATCAGAATACGGTCCTATGTAAGTACGCTTTAATCTTCTACTTATAAATTCAGCTTAAGTCCAAAGACATTGCCACAAGACTATGTTCACCCTATATATAGTATACTTTAACTATATATTCCAACAACATGTAATTTCCAATTACCATAGAATGACAAAGAGTATTTACCTCGGTAAGCCCAAAAATTATCCAAGTTTAATGTCGCTCCTGAGCAACGTTTAGCTCCTACTCCGAGTGCTCCAATCCGCTCCAAGAAACCCTTAGAAGTTCTACGCAACTTCTACTTATAACTTCAACTACGGGTGAAGATTTCCTTAGGGTTTCGTTTTGTGGTTAAAGGGAAGTTTAATAGTATTTCTGGGCTTTTTGTATAAGTGTAACCTTGGGAATACTACAAGGTATTTCTGGGCTTTTTGTATAAGTGTAACCTTGGGAATACTGCCGCATGGCCACATGCCCCCGGAATTCTGCTGTCACGACCCGAACCCGGGCCCGTGACTAGTGCCTTACCCCGGGCACCCTAGTGATACAATCATCAGAGTAATCAGCGGAATATAAACAACAACATGAAATAACAAGAAGTATAAACAATAATCTTAGAAAACTTGCTTCTTGGCATATATAAACAATCTTTTAAAGCGTAATAGCTTTAACTTTTTACAACCCCGCCTACATCGCATTTCATGCACTCTATGAATGAAATGACAACAACGACGACAGGTTCGCCATACCTCGAATGTAAGCACCTACAACAACAGGACTATACCAAGATAAGCCTCCGAGAAACGAGCTTCCCAAACGCTGAATCGCGACCCTAAGAGCGAGGATCAACGATCGGTGTACCTTTACTCGCGGCATGAACGCAGCCTCAAGGAGGTCAAGACAACAGTACCGAGTATGTGAAACTAAAAATATCAGAAATGAAATCATAATAGTCTATAAAGCAGAGACATGTATGATAACCAAACTACGCTCACAATAATAAGCCATGTCAAGTCGTGGACTCACGCCTCAAGTCATCACTCAAATATAACAATGGGTCTCACGCCACAACATCAATCATGCCCGTGGAATACCTTCTCACCGCCAGCTTTATGATATAAAAGCACCAAGGAACACACACGAACACCAGTCCCACTGCGCTATAATAACACGCATGGTAAGCACGAAGGCATAGCCGACTACTAACACCTACGCATCAACAAGGTCATGAATCAGACATAAGATCTGTCTGCACCATTACATGATCAAAGCGACCACTTGCCCGCAGATCTAATGTGCGCTTCAGCCCTCGAACTTTCCGCACTCCGCATAGGCCAATCGACGCCCGCATGAGGTATAACCCCGCATCGAGGGTAGCTACTCCCTGCAGCCGCCCCGACTCGCCGTCCGCATGGCCACAAGTGACCATATGACCACAAGGGCCGTGATCTCAACTCGAACTCCCGCAGCTCCAAGATAGCCCTCGACCCGCATGAGGTAGTCTCGAATCATAGGTCCATCGACCACCGAAGTCTACTCCCAGACGGAGGGCCTAATCCCCTAATCATCTCAAGAGACGAGTGATGTATAATACTATCATAACAAATTATCGTTAAACAACATAAGCACAACAAAGGAGAAACCCTTTACACAAACATCACAAGATACTAACACACGTAGCATCCTAGCATGTTTACTTATCAAATCAACAAGAAAGTATTACTGTGCTATCACAAACCAACACAATCAAGTTATACACACAAGGTACTTTCTACTATACGCTAACAAGTTCGGGTTTTATCCCCAAAGTACTTCATACATTAACTCTTTAAAAGATACGTTACTTTCACAAAAGTCACACAATACCCGTAGTATATGAAAATATAGTGATTATCTTTTGAAGTAAATCAAAACACTTCTCTTTGTAAGACTCAAGTAACAACATTATTTTCCAAACGCCCAAGTTTGCCTAATTTCAAATGTTCATGTTTCTTATTTAGAAAGGTTTCAGAGTTCATAGTCTTATTCATTTAAGAATATAATTCTCTTTAAACTATCCGAGAAACATAAGTCTTATATGTGAGTAGGATATTCTTGTTTACAACAATCTTATTACAAAAGCATGATCTAGAAATATCATTTTGTCTCATCTTAGCTTCTACGCAGATGGAAGTTTCATCGGTTTTAATAATACTTAATCACAAAACATTTCTTTATTAACGCTGCAGTTGGTTTGTCGATACACATTCCGATTTCCAAAATCAAGAAAACATTCTTAAGACGTTATACCTAACTTTCCATAAAGCTAGTATAACTCTTAAGTTTTCAAACAAATCAAGTATTACTTCTCTCAAAATGATTCAAAACTCTTTGAAATACTTCAAGTTCTTTATTAACACATAACAAGCCGCTTATAGTTCAAATCGCTACCTTTTGAAAACCACATGTATTTTCTTACCAACATAAAGCCGTTATAACCAACTTCCCATAAAGCCGTTATAACACTTTATGTTTTACACCAATCAAATACATTTAGTACATGCACGCCTACCGCACTACATAGTTCACACATACCATGCTAGAAGAGATATAAGAGGTTCACATACCTCGCGACGAGTATCGACTAATAGCAAAACGCCCAAGTACTCCCAACCGCCTGGCTACTCCTAAGCCAAGTAGAACGCGCCACACGTAGTACTTCAACCTATAAGGCCACAAGGCGCTTATTAACATTTAGACCTTATCGCAGAACATTCTACCGAAAATTCTAAAGACTCTCCCGCACAAACAGAAATCTCCTCCTCTAACTGGGCCGCTACCAATCCAACCGTGGGTTATACATCTAACCCTAACGGTACAATTCTACTCCACAAGATTACTACACAAGTTCACTGAATACACCCTATGTAAAAACAGCTCATTTCTTCAGCTTAAGTCCAAAGACATTGCCACAAGCTATGTTCGCTTATATACATAGTATACTTCAACTATAATTTCCTACAACATGTAATATCCAATTACAATAGGGGGACAAGATATTTACCTCAATAAGCCCATAATTATCCAAGTATAAAGTCGATCCTGGCAATCGCTTAGCTCCAACTCCGAGCGCCCAACCCGCTCTAAACCACCCTTAGAAGTTCTAACTAACTTCTACAAAATACTCCAACTGACTATGGAGATTTTCCTAGTGGTTTCGGTAGGACTGACGGGAAGTATAATAGTATTTCGGCTTTTCAGATAGGTATAACCTTAGAATACAACAAGGTATACTGCTAAGGTAATTGGGCATTATAACAATACTTTGAGAGTATTTCTACCAAGATGGGGTATTATATGAAAACAAACTAGCAGTGGGTACCCCACTGCCACACCACAAAGCGAGTGGGTGGCTACCCTCGCCTACCCCACAGGGGAAACTCGGCCAAGTGGGGCCTCACTAAAGTGGAGGAAGGCTCTCAAGACTTAGGCATTTTGACGGTTAAGTCTTCAACCCAGATGGTATTTATAGACAAGCCAAGGCCAACCAACGGCCAAGATCTAGCCAAGTGTTAGGCAAGTGTAGGCCAAGATATGCCCAAGTGCCCCTAGTCCCTACTCCTTAAAACCCTCACAAATATCTACACAAATATCTACCAACAACTTGCCCACCAATCTACCCTAAGTCCGCCCACTTGCTTCCAATGCGAGGTGACACACGCCACCCTCCCGCTGGTCCAAAATGTTTCGCTTCTAAAAATCCGCAAAAATAAGAAAAGACATAGCCGAATTTTCCCTCGCAGTTATGTAAAACGCTTCGCCAAAAACGACTCTAACCGTGTCAGGCACAAATGCCATTCGCCCAAGCCATCTAGGCTGGGTGACACGTGTCACCCTTCTATTGGCCCAAAAACATCTTCCAAAATATCCACAATGGCCAAAATCTCAAAACAAAGCTGGTTCACAAAATCAGAATTTCTCCCGTGGCCCCACGTGACCATTTCCAAAAATAAAATTCCAAAATTCTAATATAATCTAAGAAGTCCAAATACCAAATCTGGGAATCCAATTCCCATTAACGAACCTTTTCCTTCACAAAACCGAAACTTTTCCGTGGAAAATCACCTCTTTCTTCCTTTCCAATCTTTTCGTCAGATTCTCGCACGCACGCCCTCGCATACATACCTCGAACTACGGGTATAACATTCTTCCTCTTAGAAACATTCGTCCTAATGTTCATTCTAAGTCTCAAACATACGCGCGCCAAGATAGTCTTCACTTCTATACTTACTTAAACAATCCTCGCCATACCGCCACGTAAAAGTACTGCGCAACATCCTTATATCCACCACTACGAGGAAACACCTCTAACATCACCACAAATACACTTTTGTCACTTTGCCGCGAGCCTAGCTCCGACGACCCAACAAATGGTACCGGCCGCCATATCACCGTCGTCAGACACTGAACCCTTACCACATTTCTCGAGCATCGCTTTAGTTTCCAAAACTCGGTTACTATCTCTTTACGCGGCATCATTAATCGGGACATTCGATGGATCTTCGATACTTTCCAACATAACAATACGAAGACCGGACGATCGCTTCCTAAGTCGGACGGCATCATAACATATAGGCAACCCGCCTATTCTTCACATGAACTCAAAAGGCCCAAAGTAACTCGCTAAGTTCCTTCGCTTCACAACTCGCCACACTCGTCCGGTGGTACTTTCAAGACCGACCGCCAACTCCGAACTCTAAGCCGCCGCCGATTATCCGCATCGATTCCTCCGAGCCGCCGTAACTTCTTCTAGACGAAGCTTCACTATCCACATCACCGGAACAAGCTCGATCCAACTATCTCAACCTTGCCAACATCGAACCAATCGACGCAAGAACTTACACTTCGCCCCTACAAGGCTTCGTAAGGCGACATCCGAACACCGAATGGTAGCTTAAACGCCCTCCACAGAGACAACAATCCTCACAACTACCCTCAAATTCACACATCGCCCGAGGGCACGCGATTCGAGACTCACCGAGTCCTTAACCTCGCCGTAAAACTTCCAAACAAAACAGCCGTGAACTGGCTCCACTGTCGCCATAAGGTGAAGGTAGGCACCCCGCAGCCTTTACAACCTTCTCGATAAAACAACATCGCCGAGTGAACGGCCCCGATCAAGAACACGGCTGGGTTGCTCCCATCGATCGACCACCGGTCGAACGCATCCACGAACTCAGACGCTGGTTAACTACACTCGGCCTAACACCTCGTGACTCTTCCACAAGCGCGACCACCACAACCAGACTTCACCACCAAACATGCCGCTGGTTGACCCGCAACGCGGCCTCAACCCGACCCGCAAGGCGCAAAATACTATCTCCCGAAGGAACAATTTTACTAAACATGTTACGAAAACCTGTGGTCTTCTTAGCTCAACTACCCTCTTCATTTCATACCACTTGGGACCTATCCCAAACGTAGCTCACGCGCACTATGCACTCCTGAAGGATCAAACATAACACTACACCTTTACCGAGACGGCCTTACCTCTAAGGTCTCAGACGATAACACTCTAAGGCTCACACCTTCTCTATCCCCAAAATCTTACTTGCTAACTCCACCATGATTTCTAATCACAACTACCACACCGCTATCGTAACATAGCACTTAAGGTATACTCACCTTGAAAGTTACCGGACCTCGCCGCCTCGCCCTCTCCTCGCCTCTTGGTTAACCCGCCGATCTCTACGCTGCCCGCTGACATAAGCCCGCATACGTGCCATGCTCAAGCCCAATCAAGAATTACTTTGCACAACCTCTTTTAGATAGTCCTCAAGACTCGCGATACATCCAGATACTCCGGGTAGCCAAATCCATACTAGTAATGTGGTTGCTTTGCAGCCCATATTCTCTCGCTCTCGGTCGAACCGGGTTCAAATATCATGGCCGCAGAGGAACCGCCGCCGCTAAACTTTATCTGGCTAGCGACGCCGCAGTAATCCCCGAACAAGCACCATCCAAGGTGATAATCGGGCTCGTGCCCACGTAACCCTCTCAACTCTACTCGCAGCCTCCTGGCCGCTTTGCCCTCCCGGGCCCTGTTGCCCTACGCGAGGCATAACGAGCAAGGGAAATAATTTCGCAGAGGTCCAACTTACAACACGTACCTCTAAGGCACGATCTCGAGTGAGAAGAATAGAAACCAATCCTAAATACCCTATAGCCTCCTCGATTATTGGTGTGGTGCACAACACACCGATAATCAAGACTTCATCGATACTGCTCAGACACTTTCCGAGGATTAATCGCTCGATACCACTTTTGTCACGATTCAACCCGGCCCGTGACTGCCTTACCCCGCACCCTAGTGATACAATCATCGAGTAATCGGAATATAAACAACAACATGAAATAACAAGAAGTATAAACAATAATCTTGTGAAAACTTGCTCTTCTAAGATATATAAACAATCTTTTAAAGCGAACGCTTTAATCCTTTTTACAACCCCGCCACATCGCATTTCACACTTCTATGAATGAATGATAACAACGACGGACAGGTTCGCCATACCTCGAATGTAAGCACCTACAACAACAGGACTATACCAAGATAAGCCTCCGAGAAACGAGCTTTCCCAAACGCCGAATCGCGACCCTAAGAGCGAGGATCAACGATCGTGTACCTTTACCGCGCATTTAACGCAGCCTCGGGCGAGGTCAAGCATAACAGTACCGAGTATGTGAAACTAAAAATATCAGAAATGAAATCATAATAGTCTATAAAGCAGAGACATGTATGATAACCAAACTACAGCCACAATAATAAGCAATATGTCAAGTCGTGACTCACGCCTCAAGTCATCACTCAAATATAACAACGGGTCTCACGCCCACAACATCAATCATGCCCGTGGAATACCTTCCTCACCGCCAGCGCTTATGATATAAAAGCACCAAGGAACACATATGAACACCGTGTCCCACCTGCGTTATAATAACACGCATGTGGTAAGTACGAAGGCATAGCCGACTACTAACACCTAGTACCAACAAGGTCATGAATCAGATCATAAGATCTGCCTAGACCACATGATCAAAGCGACCACTTGCCCGCAGATGATCTAATGCGCGGCTTCAGCCCGAACTTTCCGCAGCCCGCATAGGCCAATCAGACGCCCGCATGAGGTATAACCCCGCATCGAGGGTAGCTACTCCTGCAGCCCCGACTCGCCGTGACGCCACAAGGACCGCATGACCACAAGGGCCGCATCTCAACTCCGAACTCCCGCAGCCCGATAGCCCTCGACCCGCATGAGGTAGTCTCGAATCATAGTCCATCGACCACTCGAAGTCTACCCCGCATCGGAGGCGCTTAACCCCTAATCATCTCAAGAGATGAGTGATGTATAATACTATCATAACAAATTATCGTTAAACAACATAAGCACAACAAAGGAGAAACCCCTTTACACAAACATCACAAGATACTAACACACGAAGATCCTAGCATGTTTACTTATCAAATCAACAAGAAAGTATTACTGTGCTATCACAAACCAACACAATCAAGTTATACACACAAGGTACTTTCTACTATACGCTAACAAGTTCTGGGTTTTATCCCCAAAGTACTTCATACATTAACTCTTTAAAAGATACGCTACTTTCACAAAAGTCACACAATACGTAGTATATGAAAATATAGTGATTATCTTTTGAAGTAAATCAAAACACTTCTTTGTAAGACTCAAGTAACAACATTATTTTCCAAACGCCCAAGTTTGCCTAATTTCAAATGTTCATGTTTTTATTTAGAAAGGTTTCAGTAGTTCATAGTCTTATTCATTTAAGAATATAATTTCTTTAAACTATCTCGAGAAACATAAGTCTTATATGTGAGTAGGATATTCTTGTTTACAACAATCTTATTACAAAGATATGATCTAGGAAATATCATTTTGTCTCATCTTAGCTTCTACGCAGATGGAAGTTTCTACCGGTTTTAATAATACTTAATCACAAAACATTTCCTTTTATTAACGCCGCAGTTGGTTTGTCGATACACATTCCGATTTCCAAAATCAAGAAACATTCTTAAGACGTTATACCTAACTTTCCATAAAGCTAGTATAACTCTTAAGTTTTCAAACAAATCAAGTATTACTTCTCTCAAAATGATTCAAAACTCTTTGAAATACTTCAAGTTCTTTATTAACACATAACAAGCCGCTTATAGTTCAAATCGCTTACCTTTTGAAAACCACATGTATTTTCTTACCAACATAAAGCCGTTATAACTAACTTCCCATAAAGCCGTTATAACACTTTATGTTTTACACCAATCAAATACATTTAGTACACGACGCTCACTGCACTACATAGTTCACACATACCATGCTAGAAGAGATGTGAAGAGGTTCACATACCGCGACGAGTATCGACTAATAGCAAAACGCCCAAGTACTCCCAACCGCTACTACCCTAAGCCAAGTAGAACGCGCCACACGTAGTACTTCAACCTATAAGGCCACAAGGCGCTTTATTAACATTTAGACCTTATCGCAGAACATTCTACCAAAAATTCAAAAGACTTCCCGCAACAAACAGAAATCTCCTCCTCTAACGGCCGCCACCAATCCAACCAGGGGTTATACATCTAACCCTAATCTGCACAATTCTACTCCACAAGACTACTACACAAGTTCATCAGAATACACCCTATGTAAAAACAATGGGCTTCTTCAGCTTAAGTCCAAAGACATTGCCACAAGCTATGCTCGCTATATACATAGTATACTTCAACTATAATTTCTACAACATGTAATATCCAATTACAATAGGGACAAGATATTTACCTCGATAAGCCCATAATTATCCAAGTATAAAGTCGATCCTCGGGCAATCGCTTAGCTCCAACTCCGAGCGCCCAACCCGCCTAAACCACCCTTAGAAGTTCTAACTAACTTCTACACAATACTCCAACTGACTATGGAGATTTTCCTGTGGTTTCGGTTTTGTGGATCGACGGGAAGTATAATAGTATTTCCGGCTTTTCAGATAGGTATAACCTTAGAATACAACAAGGTATACTGCCAAGGTAATTGGGCATTATAACAATACTTTTGAGAGTATTTCTACCAAGAGTGGTATTATATGAAACAAACTAGCAGTTGGGGTACCCCACGCCACACCACAGCGAGTGGTGGCTACTCGCCTACCCCACAGTGGGGAAACTCTACGGCGGGCCTCAAAAAGGGAGGGGAAGGCTCTCAAGACTTAGGCATTTTGACGAAGAAGTCTTCAACCTGAGGGTATTTATAAGACAAGCCAAGGCCAACCAACGGCCAAGATCTAGCCAAGTGTTAGCAAGTGTACAAGATATGCCCAAGTGCCCCTAGTCCCTACTCCTAAAACCTCACAAATATCTACACAAATATCTACCAACAACTTGCTCCACCAATCGCCCTAAGTCGCCCCACTTGTTTCCAATGCGCAGTGACATGTCACCCTCCCGCTGGTCCAAAATGTTTCGCTTCTAAAAATCTGCAAAAATAAGAAAAGACATAGCCGAATTTTCCTCGCAGTTATGTAAAACGCTTTTAAAAACGACTTAACCGGTGTCAGGCACAAATGCCATTCTACTAAGCCATTAGGCGGGTGACACGTGTCACCCTTCTATCGCCCAAAAAAACATCTTCCAAAATATCCACAATGGCCAAAATCTCAAAACAAAGGGTTCTACAAAACCGTGAATTTCTCCTGTGGCCCCACGTGACCATTTCCAAAAATAAAATTCCAAAATTCTAATATAATCTAAGAAGTCCAAATACCAAACTGGGAATCCACCCCATTAACGAACCTTTTTCCTTCACAAAACCTAAACTTTTCCGTGGAAAATCACCTCTTTCTTCCTTTCCAATCTTTCGTCAGATTCTCAGACGCACGCCCTCGCATACATACCCCGAACTACGGTATAACATCTCATCGTGTAGACATGTCCATGTAAGTTCTCAATAAGTCAACCGCCCTCCAACGAGGCGCCAGAGTATAGAAACACAATCCTACAATCAAAGGCTATCACAACAAGATAAAGTAGTTACACAACAACAAGCATAGTAAGTTATACAAAAACAAGTGTAGGCAAATTATACACAACTCAAGGTACTTCCATTTTATATCAAAGTCCGGTTTTAACTCCTAAAGTACTACGACGTTAAATTCCTTTTAAAGAGATCCATTCCTTTTATAAAAGTCACCCGACAATTCGTAGTATAAAAATAGAGTGACTCACATTTTTAGCAAACCAAAACACTTCTCCTTTTAAAGCCAAGTTATCACATTAAAACCAATGATAAACTCCTTCTTTTGTTTTCATAAAGTCGCTATAACTAACTCCCATAAAGCTATTATAACACTTTATGTTTTAAACCAATTTAAGACATAACAATGCATTTCCTTTTCCTAAAGTTCCAGCTTTTCCTAATTCCAATTACTCAAGTCTCTTTAGAAAAGTTTCATAGTTCAATGTCTTAATCTCTTTAAAACAATTGAATAACATATGCCATATGTGTGAGTAGTTTATTTTATAACCATCTTTATTAAAGCAACAATGATCTAGAAATGTAATATCATTTTGTCTCATCTTAGCTTCTATGCACGGATGTTTCTACCGGTTTTAATAATACTTCATTATTCATTACATTTTCCTTTATCGACGCCGCAGTTGGTTTGTCGATACTCATTCCGATTCAAATCAAGAAACATTATTCCTTTAAAACAAAGTACTCATTACTCACGAACGAGGTTTCACACAAAACTCATATTAATTCATTTAAGTTAAGTCTCTTATCTTATAAGATCAAGTCTCTAACTTCTAACATCAAGAAACCATTTTTTTACTCTCTTAAGACGTTATACCTAACTCCCATAAAGCTAGTATAACTCTTTTAAAACCCTTAAAACCAAGTGTTACTTTCTTTCAAAATGGTTTCTAACTCTTGACATACTTCAAGTTCTTTATTATTCAGCTTAAGTCAAAAGACATTGCTGCATAACCACGCTCAATTAGCACACGACGCTCACCGTATTATATATATTATTCAGCTTAAGTCAAAAGACATTTGCACATATATATATATCTTCCTTTAAAATATCACGCCAAGAGTATAGAAGAATCACATACCTCGTGACGATTATCGACTATAAGCAAAATCCTCCACGACTATAACCCGGCTAGCCTTGCCCACCTTCTAAGTAGCACATGCTACTTGCAAAACATTCAACCAATAATAAGTATCGCCATCAGAATACGCCCCATGTAAGGCGCTTAACTTCTACTTATATTCTTCAAGTGATTTCGCTCAATCCTTCTCGTAATATCCTTCTATTACAGCTCAATTCTCTTCTATGAATCTTATATTCATTTCTACTATTTACGCATGTAATTTCCAATTACAATAGAAGGACAAGAGTATTTACCTCGATGAGCCCAAAATTATCCGAAGTTTAAAGTCGCTTCCCGAGCAACGCTTAGCTCCTACACCGAGTGCTCCAATCCGCTTCCAAACAACCCTTAGAAGTTCTACACAATCTCTACTAAACACTCCAACCGACTATGAAGGTTTTCCTGTGGTTTCGCTTTTGTGACCGAGGAAGTATAATAGTATTTCCGGCTTTTGTAAAAGTGTAACATCGGGAATACTACAAGGTATTCGGGGCAAGGTATTCGGGCATTATAACGATATTTGAGAGTATTTCTATACCACAAAAGGGTATTATACTAAAATAACTAGGCTAGGGTACCCCACGCTAGAACACTACAGCGGAAGGGAGGCTCTCGCCAAGGGCTGCACAAAGTGTGGTGGCGACGAAAGCTACAAGGCAAGTGGAGGGATTTCAAGACTTGAAATGATTTTAGGACGAAGTTCATCACTTGGGGGGTATTTATAGGTCAAGAAATGCCAACCAACGGCCAAGATTATGCCAAGTGCAAGGCAAGGTAGTGGTCAAGATCGCCGTGCACCTTATCCATCTACCACACAAATATCACAAAATATCCTACCTACTCCCACTCACCCATTTCGGCCCCAAATGTCGCCCAAAGTTCACCAATGAGAGGGTGCCAAGTGTCTCTCGCTGGTCCAAAATGTTTCGCCTCTCTAAAAATCCGCAAAAATTAGAAATGTCATAGCCGAATTTACCTTCGCAAGTTTAGTAAACGCTTCGCCGAAAAACCACTTAACCGTGTCATGTACAAAAATAAATCGCCCAAGCCACTTAAAGTTCAAATTTTTCTACGCACGCCCCACGCATATACTCGAAATACGGTATAACACCGTGCCTCACCGGGCACCCTTCTACCTTAACAACTAAGTAAATCATGAAATTAAATAACACCTTTTTTTTTAAACCAAAGCACGCGGTGCGGCAAAGCCGACAAGCGTCGCCATATAATATACATAATCAAAAGACACTACAATCGCATACGAGTCCAATCCTACATATGAATACGCACTCTAAGAGTTTTATCAAATATGACGACAAGGCCCCGCCGCATCTACAACTGCATAAAAGCTCATCGAAAGAACTTATACCAAAACGATAAACTCCCAATGTATGGAGCTATCCAAAACTCTGAGCAGGTCCTACACTGAAGATCACCAAATCGCTGCACTCTAAACCGTATTTAACGCACGAAAGCCAAGACGAACGAATGTACCAAGTATGTGAAATGTTAGTCAGAATGAAATCATAATACATTTAAACCGAGATACGTATGATAGCCACCCTAAGACGCAATACATAAGCAACTATATCAAGTCGTGGACGACGCCTCAAAGTCATTACTAAAATATAACCACGGGTCTCACTCCCATAATATCAATCATGCCCGTGGAATCCTTCCTCACCGCCTATACCCATGATATAATATAACACCAATAGCATACGAACACCAACCCCACTGTCTTAAAATCAGACGCTAAGTAGGAAAACGAACCACCGCATCCACCGCATCATAAAATCGACGTGTGGCAAGTTCAAAACTAACTACTGATTCACTCAAGGCTATCAATCGACGGGGTAAGTAAAGCTAACTACTGATCCACTGCTGCCACGTAGATATGACCGGCAAGTGCGAATGCTATCTACCGAGTCTACCGTACTAAATCGTAATAACACCGACGGCACGCATTTAAAGCTATCTACTGATCCAAATGACGCTATCAATCGAAAGGGCAAGTACGAAAGATAACTACTAGATCCACTTACGCTACTAAATCTCGCCGAGGCCAATCCATGTAACAACAATATCCCACGGTCGCACGCCTAATCCCACATCGAGCATTTACGCATCACGGGTAATACAAACAACCGAATCTAACCCGCCTCCCGGTCACATGCCCCTAATCCCACATCAGATAAGTACGCCCAAGAGTAATACAAATAATGGAAGCATACCCGGAATCCCACATCACCGCTCAGACGCCCAAGTAAACTTACAACAAGACAAATTCTACTCCAACCGAGTCGCAAGATAAAAATATAATACTTACACTCAAAGGCTATCACCAAGACATATAGGCAATTTATAAAATCTTTAGACTAATTCTCATTTAACAAGCCAAAATACTTATCAAGGCACACATGTAATAATCTCATTTAACAAGCCAAAGTACTTATCAAGGCACAAATAGAATAATTCTCAATTAAACAAGCCAAAGTACTTATCAAGGCACACATAGAATAATTCTTAATTAAACAAGCAAAGTACTACGACGTACATTCTTTTCAAAAGACTTCTTTATGTAAAACCCCAAGATACTAATGTTATAATCGTATTTCCAGAGTATGTACGCGAGGCGTATGCATAAAAAGTTCAAGCCTTAAGTAGGCATATGGACGAAATTGTGCACAACTAGCTTAAAAGAATTGTTTTCCGACGAAAGTTTTCCTGACTCATATGGAAAATTACTTGCTATGACATTTATAATTTTTACGATTTTTCCGAGAGATGAAATATTTTGGACCAACGAGGGCTTACACTTGTCACCCCAAGTGGACGGCAATTGTGGGGAGTGGTTGACACGCTTTTTTCATGGAAAATGCCATAAACCTTGGTCAATGTTTGGCTAGATATTTTGTAGTAGATGGATAAGCGTAGACCCACACACACTTGTCCAAATCTTCACCTCCACTTGTTTGATCTTGGCCATTGATTGGCCTATAAATACCCTTTTAAGTTCAAGACTTATTCTTTCATCCACACTTGTGAAATTCCAAGGCAAAATCCTCCTCCCTTTTAAGTTCTCATTCAACCTCCTCCCTCATGAGGCCCTCTACCAAACCCCTTCCTAGTTGTTCTCGTGAAATACCCCTTGGTAGAAAAGTATTCTCCAAGTGTTGTTACTATTCCAAAATACCTTGACCCAAATACCTTGTAGTATTCCCAAAGTTACCTCTATACTAAAAGCCCGGAAAATACTACTATACTTCCTTTAGTCACTAAACGTGTTATACCCCGTTTTTCCAGAGTATGTACGTATGGACGTACGTACGAAATTTGAGCCTTAAGGTAGGCATTGGATTCGAAATTTGGGCACAAGTGCCGACAGAGTCGTCGACTAAACGCTTCCAGCTTCAGAGAAAATCCGCCATGTCATTTATATTTTTTGCGGATTTTTCCGGTGATTTAAACATTTTGATCAACGGAGGTGACATGTGTCACCTCACATTGGAAGCAAATGGATTGGCTTGACGATTTGGGCGCCCAAGAGCCTCGTCGCTGGCCGATTAGCTCCTTTGGCCTCGCTTTCAGGGCTTGTTTGAGTGTTTCGAGTAGGTTAGGTGCACTTGGCTTGATCTTCGCCTTACACTTGCCTTGCACTTGGCTATATCTTGGCCATCGTTGCCTTTGGTTTTGCTATAAATACCCCGTGAAGACTTCATTCATCCACAAATGTTTCCAAGTCTCAAATCCCTCCTCCCTCTTGTGGCTCTCGCCCCAAGCCTCCTCCTCCTCCTAGTGGCCTTTGGCCGAGGTCTCCCTCCCTCAGGGGCCCACAAGTGCACCGCCCCAGCCTAGTTACTTCGTATAATACCCTTGTCAGGTATAAATACTCTCCTAGTATTGTTATAATGCCCAAAATACCTTAGCCTTATACCTTGTAGTATTCCAAAAGTTACCTCTTTGCAGAGTACTAAATACTACCTTTGTCCTTTTTAGTCTCAAACCGAAACCCTAAGGAAAATCTTCATTGTTGGTTGAAGTTGAGCAGTGGTTAGAACTTGGCGGTTGTTCGAGCACTCTGAGTAGAGCTAAGCGCCGCTTCGTGATCGACTTTTTTACTTGGATAATTTTGGGCTTATCGAGGTAAACACTACCGCCCTTCTATTGTGATTGGAAATTACATGTTGTTGATTATATAGTTGAAGTATACTATATAAGATCAACGTAGTTAGTTGGCAATGTCTTTTGACTTAAGCCCGTTAATACAGAATCGAATCAATCAGAATTACATAGATCAGACATGAGACTACATGTGGTGGTAGAATTGTACGCGCCCGGTTAGACGTAAACCCCCGGTTGGCTTGCAGCCTACTCGATAGAGAGATTTACGCCGTGTGCGGCTACGAATTTTCTCGTAGAAAGATAGAACTTGTGTTTTGGGGTTAATAGACGCCAGGACCTTTATAGTGAAAGACTAAGAGTAGCGTATTCTACCGAGGAGTGAAAGGGCTAGCAAGCGTTGTAGTATTGAGCTTTTTGCTTATTGTCGATAATCGCCGCGAGGTATGTGAACCTCTTCCTATCTCTTCTAGCATTTATGTGAACTATGTGAGTACGAGACGTATACGTGTTAATCGTGTTTGATTGTTTAAACATAAAGTGTTATAACGCTTTGGGGAAGTTGGTTATAACAGCCTTTTGAAGGTAAGAAAATACTTTGCGGTTTTAAAAGGTAATCGATGTGAATTATAACCGCTAGTTATAATAAAGAACTTGACGTATTTCAAAAAGATTTATAAATCGCTTTGGAAGGAGAGTAACACTTGGTTTTAAAAGGTTTTTAAAAAGAGTTATACTAGCTTGGGAGTTAGGTATAATGTCTTAAGAGAGGTAAAGAAAATGGTTTATCACGTTAGAAGTTAAGAGACTTGATCTTATAAGATAAGAGACTTAACTTATTTGTTTTAATGTGAATGTTGTGAAACCTCATTCGTGAGTAATGAGTACTTGGTTTTATTTAAAAGGATAATGTTTTACCGATTTCGAAATCGAACGTATCGACGCATCACCGCAGCTGCTAATAATAAAGGAAAATGTATCAATAATGATGAATTGTATTAAAACCAAGTAGGTTTCCATCCGCATAGAAACTAAGACAGACAAAATGATATACATTTTCTAGATCATGGTCATTGTAATAAGAATGTTGTAAACAAGAATAGCCTACTCACGCCGAGACATATATTACTCAATTGTTCTAAAAGGAATCAAGTGATTAAGTTTGAACTATGAAACCATTTGAAAATGAAGCTCGAGTAATCAAACTAGTAAACCGAACTTAGGAAAAGAATGTTGTTACTTGATTTTGAAAAGGAATGCGGTTGGTCATTCTAATACTACGTATCGGTGACTTTAATAAAAGTAATGGATCTCTTTAAAAGAACTTAACGTATGTAGTACTGGGGTTAAAACCCGACTTTGGCATAAAATGAAAGTACTTGAAAGTTGTTGTGAAACTTGCCTACGCTTGTTGTTGTGAAACTTGCTTATGCTTGTTGTTGTGAAATTGCCTATGCTTGTCGTGAAACTTGCCTATGCTTGTGATGATAGCCTTTGTCATGCAAGCGTGGTATTTCGTGTTACCACGCCTCTCGATAGGCCTATGACTTGTCGAGAACTTACTGACGTACGGGCAACATGGAGAATTCCACGTATGTTTCCATTTTGATTAATCGCCTTGTTGATGTCACGGACATGTCTACACCGACGCAGATTCGGGCACGCGTTACGCGCCGTTGATTACCCGATATATGGTTATTACCGCAACATGGACGTGCCTACACCGACGCAAGATTCGGGGCACGTGGCTACGCGGTCGACCACCCAAAGATATCATATCGAGGTTGGCACGGGCACGCCTACACCGGCGTGATTCCGGTACGTGGCCACGCGCCTTGTTATTGTTGCATCACGGACATGTCTACACCGGCGCAAGATTCGGGCACGCGCCACGATGCGAACATGACGGATGCCGCTGCGCCGGAGACCCATAGTTATATTTCGAGGGCTATGACTTTTGGCGCGCGAGTCCCCGATTTGATCGCTTTATGTTGCAGATCAGATTTTGGTTATCATACATGTCTCGCTTATAGACTAGTATGATTTCATTTACGATTTTTACAGCCACATACTGTACCACAGATCGACCTCCTTCGGCCGCGTCATGCCGCAGTAGGTACATCGGCCGTTCCCCGCCTAGATCTCATTTCGCAAGTGTTGAAACTCCGCTTCTTCTGAGGCTTATCTTTGCATGCTTCCTCGAGTCAGAGGTTCTTGTACATTCGTGGTATGGCCCCGTCTCGCCATAGTTGTTGTAAATCTTGAGCGCCTCAGAGTAATCGCCACAAGTGGTTTGTAAAAGGACAATTGTTCTTTTTTGTGTATATACTCAAGGCAATCGCTGTTGGCCTGCTTATTTATTATATCTCTTGTTTCATGACTCGTGTTTTATTTTCCTGGTTTTCTCGATGTTGATCACTAGTGCCCGTGTAAGGCACCAAGAATCTGCCCGTTCGGCTTTACAAAGTGGTATCGTGAGCTTAGTCCTTCTAAAGTGTCATGCATCGTGTTCAGTAGAGTCTTGACATCTGCAAGTTGCACCACATCTATAATCGTGAGGCTATAGGACATTTAGGATTGGTTTCATTCTTCTCATTCGAGATCGCGCCTCAGAGCCGTGTAAGTCGACCCTCTCGACGTGTTTCTGCTTTACCGCTTATGCTCGCGAAGGCAACCAGGCCTGGGGAGGCAAGGAGCCGCGGAGTCATAGTGGATTCAGAGGAGCACGAGGCGCAGCCCCAAGACTGAGGAAGTGCTCGCACGGCGAAGCCGGCGACGCCGCCAAAGACCAGCAGAGTTTAGAGCCGCAGCAGCGTCACGAGACTACAAGACTGAGCCTCCGCCCCACACCGAGCGGGGAGATGGGTCATGCGACGGCTCGCTTATCGCCGTGGTCAGGCTGATACATGGATAGGAGGACGCAGCAGCCTGGCCCAAAGAAGACTGTAGTGCACCCGCAGGCGCATGGGCTGAGGCTACTTGATTTCTTAGTCAGAGCCCGCCCGAGTTTTACGGTCGAGGCCTGAGGATGATCCGCAGAGTTCATCCGCCGCTGCAGAGGATCACGCGTGATCAAGGCTTCGAGACCGAGTCCCAGGTGACATTTGTTCAGACGGCCGCGCTGATACCGCAATGATCGGTTTGATTCGCGAGCTTTCCGGGAGAGTACGCACTTCCACCGCTTGGGACGAAGCCGGGCCTTCCCGCACATTTCTTGCCTCCACAATCGGCGAGGGCTCTCGGCCGACGATTTTTTGATGTCGGTGCGTAACGCGCATAGCCGAGGCAACGGAGTTCGACTCATCGTCCTGTGATGTTCCCGCATTAGTAGCTTAGTACGGAGGATCGAGTGCACCGATATGTTACGTGGCTCGAAGGACACCAGCGTAGAGTTGCTCGTGTTTCTTCAATGCACGGATATTACCTGATTCGTGCTCATGCACCAGCGCGGAGCGCAGATCGACGCAGGACCGCCAGCGTAAGGCCAAGACGGGATATTTTGGCGATTTCGAGGTGATCACTCAAGAAGACTTCCATGCACTCCGCCATTGCAGAGTGGTCCTCCGCAGCCTTCTCGACCTCGGATATTCAGAGTGCGTCGTGGCTCTGTGTTTCAGATGTTCGCGAGTAGTGGTTGGCTGATGCGTAGCCACCCTACTCTGGGTCGATGCAGACCGATTTCGTGGAGGTCGTGAGTACCAAGGAGCTTGTTATTCTTGCGCTAACAGGCCATATGACGAGACATTCGACTGTGGTAGCGCTGTGAGACAAAGATGACTACAGAGTAACAAGTGCCACCAGAGGTCGCGTGGAAGTTCAGCTTTAGGCCCTCGAATCGCCTGTTTCAGTATATCCTTAACCCCGAGATACTTGTACGCATTGACGCACGACGTGTTAAGTGTTATGTCTTGATAGCTCAGGTTATAGGTGATTTAAAAACTGTTAGCGAGACGGAAGGGTAGCATGATGTGTTCCGTGGTCGGCGAGCTAAGTCAGCGCCACGCTGGTCGGGTCAGCTATACTGGGCCAACCCGCTGCATCGCTTTTGCGGCGGTCAGCTCAGCGGTCCCGCCAGCGGCAGGTCACGAGTTGCTAGGCCCAAGTTTAGATGACCATCGACAGTTCGTGGATACGCTCGACTGATCAGTCGCGGCCGAATGGCCGGGAAATCGATTAGCGAGATGACTGTCTGAGGCAGTGATTCCAGCGCGGGAAACCATGGATGTGTCGTACGATACTAGAACGAGTGTGTTCGCAGGACGAGTACTACGAGAAGCGAGAAGTTGAACGTGTTTTTGCGGCCGCCATGGAATGATTGTTTTCGTAAGTATAGCAGAAGACTATATCGCACCCGCTTGTTTTGAGAACCAGTATGAACATTCTGATCGCACGCTTTCGCCGGGGAGAATGTTATATCCCGCTTTTTCCAGTAGTATGCACGTTGACGCACGACGCAAATTGAGCCTTGCGTAGGCATCGATTCGAAATTTGGCACATGCCATTAGAGTCGCTTTCGACTTAAACGCTTCCACGCCTTTCGTAGAAAATTCCTATATCATTTATATTTTTTATGGATTTTTCCGTGATTTAAACATTTTGGATTAACGAGTGGTGATATGTCACCTCACATTGAAGCAACGGATTGGCTTGACGATTACGCCCAAGAGCCTTGGTTGGCTCGCCGATTGGCTCTCTTTGTGCCTTGCTTTACGTGGCTTGTTTTGCGAGTGTTTTGTGGAGTAGGGTTAGGTGCGCACTTGGCTTGATCTTGGCCTTACACTTGCCTTGCACTTGGCTAGATCTCGCCATTGGTCGCCTTGGTTTTGCTATAAATACCCCCTTTGTGAAGACTTCATTCATCCACAAATGTTTCCAAGTCTTGAAATCCCTCCTCCCTCTCGTGGCTCTCGCCCCAAGCCTCTCCCCTCCCTCCAGTGGCACTTTGGCAGGTCTCCCCTTCCCTCAGGTGTCTGGCACAGGTCGTTACCCCAGCCTAGTTACTTTCGTATAATACCCCATTTGTGGTATAGAAATACTCTCCTAGTATTGTTATAATGCCCAAAATACCTTAGCCTTATACCTTGTAGTATTCCAAAAGTTACCTCTTTGGCGTGAGTACAAATACTACCTTTTGTCCTTTTTTAGTCTCAAAAACCCTAAGGAAAATCTTCATTGTTGGTTGAAGTTTTGGAGTGCTGGTTAGAACTTCAAAGGGTTGTTTAAGGAGCACTCGAGTAGGAGCTAAAGCGTTGCTCAGGGATCACTTTTACTTGGATAATTTTGGGCTTATCGCAGGTAAACACTAGTCCTTCTATTGTGATTGGAAATTACATGTTGTTGATTATATAGTTTGAAGTATACTATATAGTAATGAACGTAGTTAGTTGGCAATGTCTTTTGACTTAAGCTGAAGAATACTGGTAGACCGAATCAAGTAATTACATGATCGTATTCTGACTTGCAGATCGCTGTGGGTGTACGCTGCGTCGGTTAGACGTGTAAACCCCCTGGTTGGCTTGGTAGTCACGACCCGCCCGGTTCGCGGATCCAGTGCCTTTCGGCACCCAAGTAGTCATACATCGAGTAATAAGCGGAAACATAAAGCAAGACAAAAGCAGCTTTATAAAACACGACGACAGTTATGTGAGAAAGCATCGCCTTTCGCATATATATATAATCATGTTTTAGTGAATTCATCCGACAACTGTACAAAGCGGCTACAGACCTCTCAGGAAATATACAACTATGGCGGGGCCCGCCATACCGATCATACCAAAACTATCTACAGCGGGAGATCATACCAAAAGTAGAGCCTCGGAAGAGATGGAGCTCCCGACACCAACGTAGAGATCCTAAGGATCGCGGATCTAGCACACGCTGCCTCTTACTGCGGCATGAACGCAGCCCAGGAAAGTCGCATAACAGGTACTAAGTATGCGAATCAGAAAGTACTTAAATGAAAACATATCATTTTTAAAACCGGTTTACAAATATGTGAAACAACCAGAAACCGCACATAGTGCCACATCACAAACAAGAGCAACAATAGTAATCGTAATACGTCTTGTCTGGCTGCGAATGATCGAAAGCAGGCCACTCGCCACATCCTCATTCCGCAAGCCTAACTCGACTCGAGTCCGCATAAAGCAACTCGCGGGCCCGCATGAGGTATAACCCGCGTCGAGGGTAGCTACTCGGCATCGCCCCGACTCGTCCGCACGGCCACATAGGCCGATGAGCGCATAACCCAGCATACTAACTGGAACTCTCGTAGCTCGCGTGGCCCCGACTGCATGAGGTATTCTCGAATCATGGTCCCAGACCGCCTGAGTCTACCCCGCATCGGAGGGCAGCTTAACCTCCGGTATCACCTCAAGAGGTGAGTGATAGCACACTAACATAACGACTTATCTTTAAACAACATAAGTACAACAAGGATACTCACTTATACAAACGTTACAAGGTACTAACACAGATAGCAACATGTCATGTCTACTTATCAAACCATCTTATTATTCTTTTCACAATTTCATATAAGTCTGTTAGAAATACATAGGCAACTTGTTTCTTTTATCAATCTTAAGTGGTTATACTTAACTTCCCATAAAGCTAGTATAACTCTTAAGCTTCTGTTTTGAGAAACCAATTAATTCTCTTCTGTAAAAAAAATGGTTCAGTAGTCCTTTTGAAATGTTTTCAGTTCTTTATTATTCAGGCTTAAGCCGTGAGGCATTGCCGTACGTATTATTCAGGCTTAAGCCGTGAGGCATTGCCGTAAGTATTATTCAGTTAACACATGTACGCCTACCGCACTATATACATATTGTAAAATATCATGCTAGGAAGAATCCACATACCTTCTGCCAAATCCACCGCCAAGTCGAGTATGTCGCGCAGAGAATCACCCTCGCCTATAATAGTCACAGATATCTATCAAAGTCTAGACTATTCTGTAGGTCATTCTAAGCAGAGGGTCCTCAATTCTACGGAAAGTCGGGCAGCACAACCCTACCAGTGAGCTATATAAGTCTCATCAGAAAATACCCATGTAAGTACAACAGATATTCTTCTTTTATACCCTTCTAAGGTGTTACACTAATTCTATTCCTTAATAACCTTCTAAGTATTTATACTTATTCTTATTCTACAACAATAAGTATTCTCTAATTCAAAAGAGGGTTAGGATTAGTTACCTCGGTAAGCCCAATAATATCCTAGAAAAGTCACTGAGCAAGGTTTTGCTCCTAAGTATGCTCTAAGGAAACCTTAGAAGTTCTTCACAACTCTACTAAGTACTAAGGTATTTGGGCTAGGTATTTTGGGCATTATAACAATACAAGAAGGCAACTTTTCTACCAAGGAGGGGGTAGGTTTCGGCTAGGGGTGGGGTAGCCTCGCCTGAAACTTCTCGAGGGAGTGGGGTGTGTTGGACGAATTGCTTACAAAGGAGAGGAAGGATTTTTAGACTTGAAAGCTTTTGTGGATGAAGAACTCTTCATCTCAAGAGGTATTTATAGGTCAAGACACGGCCAACCAATGGCCAAGATTTAGCCAAGTGCTAGGCAAGTGTAAGGTCAAGATTAGGGCAAGTGTACCTAGCCAACTTGCACACAAAATATCTAACCAACTTTATGACAAGGATGGTCATCCATTCGGCCCTATTGCCAGTGACAAGTCCACCATGAGAGGTGGAAAATGTCGCCTCTCGTTGGTCCAAAGTGTTACGCCTCTGAAAAATCCGCAAAATTAGAAATGACATAGCCGATTTTTATCCTACGAAGCCGTGGGAAACGCTTCGTCGGAAAACTGTTCGCTGTGAGTTGTGCCTAAAAATCGTCCCAAGGCCTAACTTTAAGACCAAACTTTTTTACGTATTCCTTTACGCACATACTGAAATACGGTATAACATTCTCCTCCTTAGAAACATTCGTCGAATGTTCCTTCCCAAAACAGATAACGATAAGGTTCTTCAAAACTTAAACAGTTGCAAAAGCCACACACGGCCATAAACAACACTTAGGCATAAACGATAATGAAGATTTACAAGTAGGAAACTGAATTACGGAGGGGCGTGGGAACAGTGAGGATACTACGCCTCACGTCCTCCTCTCGCTTCCCACGCCATCTCCTCCTCGAGCTCGCCCGCCTACAAGACTTTGACTAAGCCACGCCCCGTCCGCAGACGCCTAACTCCGACGATCGATTATCGCTATGGAATCTCATCAATACGATAACCCCGGGTCACCGGACATCGCCAATCGGATGTACCTAGATGGATCCCGATACATCTCCTCAAAGATAAACGTGAAACACCGGATGCCGCCTCCGATCGACGGCAGATCCAACTCATAAGCAACCTTGCCTACCTGCGACAACTCGAACGCCCAATGTACTGGGCCGAGTTTCCTTCTTCCCGAATCTCATCACACCCTTCATGGGTGACACCTTCAGAAAACCCAATCATCAATCGCAACCTGCATGTCGACGACGATGATCGCGTGATCGACTTGCCGACTCAGTATCAATAGCCGCCTCGGATAAGCTTCACCTTATCCATCGCCACCGCACTCAACCGTCCCACTAGCTGCACTTTCGCCCACCTCGAACCAACCCATAGGCGACCGCACTTCCTCCCATACAAGGCCTCATGGCGCCATCCGAATCTGGGTGGTAGCTATTATTATACGCGAACTCAACCCAGAGGCAAATGATCCTCCCAACTACCATCGGTTAATAACACAGCTCGCAGATATCCTCAAGAGTCCGGATAGTGCGCTCTGCTGTCCGTCTGTCCGTGGATGAAATGCGCACTCGTGCTCACTGCATCCCTAAACCCTCGAAGGACCTCCAGAAGTTGGCCAGAACCGGGCTCCTGCCTCGATATGATCGAAGTAGGGACTCATGCGGTGACGATCTCTCGGATGTAAAGTCCGGCATAATCCTCACCAAAAAGTCATCCTCGACGGAAGAAAGTGGGCTGATTTCACGGCTTTTATCGACGATAACCCATATAGAATCATGTCTCCTCCGAGTGCGAGGTAATCCCGTGATGAAGTCCATGTTGATTACCTCCCACTTCCGTGCCTGGATCTCTATCTTCAGAATAAACCACCAGTCTCTCGTGCTCTACCTTCACTGCCGACAACACGCATCGAGCCACGAACTCGCAGCGTCCTCTTCAAGCCATCCCACCAATACGGATCTGGCGTCGGGTACATCTTGGTCGACCCGGATGGATAGAGTAACGCGCTACCGTGGTGCTTCCCTAAGAACTCGCTGCGAAGTCCTCAAACATCCGGAACACAATAACGCTTCTCAAACCTTAGCACCCCATCGTGCTACCTCAAAAGGACCCTTGCCTCACGAAGAGTCAGATCACGATATCGAATCAAAGCCGATCTCGAATCGTTGCCTCTTCACCTCCTCAACGATGGAAGACTTCGGCAACCTCACGAACTCTAACCTCATTGCTATCGAATCAATCAAGCGGACACCGCTGCTCGCTAATCGTGCAAATTACGAACCATGTCCCTTCTCTCTAGTCGCACATCCGATAGGCTCCCATCGACTCCACGACTCGGGCATACGCCACAACATTGGCCTTGCGGTAGTGCAGGTGATGTCCACATCGTAATCCTTAAGCAACTCTAACCACCGCCTCAGCCGTAAGTTCACTCCTGCGTGAAGATATCTTTGGAGGCTCTTGTGGTCCGTAAAAATATCCACGTGAACCCCATACAAATAGTGCCTCCAGATCTTCAAAGCGTGAATCACAACGCCAACTCCAAATCATGGGGGTAGTTCCTCGTGTTTCTTCAAATTGCCGACGCATATGCTATAACCGCCACGCTGCATCAACACACATCCCAACCCGATGCCCGACGATCACAATACACGACATAACCATCCGACCTCCGGAAGAGTAAGAACGGGCGCCGCGCTCTCTTTCAAAGAATCGAAACCCCGCCACAAGCATCACCATCAAACTTGGCGCTTCTCGAGTCACCTAGTCAACGGTGCGTAGATAGAAGCAAACTTCTCCACGAACCGATAATACTCGCAAGGCCCGTAAAATCGCAACTCTGGCTGAGTAGTAGTCTAGGCCAAGTCTCGATCGCCGATCTTGGCCAGATTAACTCGAATGCCATCACCGGCTAATATGCCCAAGAAACGCCATCAAGTCAACCAAAACTCACATTTGGAAAACTTGGCGTAAATGCTGGTCTCGAGAATCACAAGACAGCCCTCAAATGCTCCGCATGCTCCCGCCTGAGCGAATAAACTAAGATATCATCAATGAACACTATCACAAACGTGTTCAAAATGGTTTGAACACTCGGTTCATCAAATCCATGAATACCGCGAGCATCGTCAACCCAAAAGACATGACCACGAACTCATAATGCGCACGTCCGAATGCAATTCTAGTGGACATCCACCTCGACTCGCACTGATGATAGCCCGATCGCATCAATCTTGAGAAACATCTCGCACTGGCAATCGGTCGAACAAATCATCAATCCTAAGGGGTATCTGTTCTTAATGGTCACCTTGTTCGGTGCTGTAATCAACACACATGCGCAGCCCCGCCCTTCTTCTTCACGAACAATACCGGCTTCCCGGAGAAACACTCAGCCTAATGAAGCCCTTCTCTAGCAAGTCCCTAAGCCGATCCTTCAACTCTCTCAACTCGGCAGCCATTCGTATGGCGGAATGGAAATAGCCGAGTATCCGCAACACATCTATACAAAACTCGATCTCCTCTCGGGAGGATACCCGGAGGTCATCCGAAACACGCGTCCGGGAACTCGACCATCTACGGAACCGGAAAATATGGTACCGCAGCCTTTCGATCAAACACCCGAACGATGGTAGATATCCTCTTCGCACCATCTTCCTGGCCTCGAGGTAGGAAATAAACCCCTCGGCGATACCGCCCTCCCACTCAACAACCGGCCTCGTGAAACCGAACTGCATTATTCTCTCTCGCAGCCTACATTGGCGCGAGAAGCTAGCCAATCCATCCCCATGATCACATCGGGTCAATCATCTCCAACTCTATCAAGTCGGCGGTCCGACGATCAAATGATCACGTGACAAGCTCTATATACCCGCGAGCTACCACCGAATCACCATCGCGTAGCTACCTCGAAAGGTCTATTGACTCGTGCTCTATCCCTATCCTACTAGAAACAAGGGAGATATATAGACAGAGTAGAACCCGATCTATCAAAGCATACATATCAAACCAGAATCGATAAGGTACCGTGGCGACATCAGTGAGGCCTCCGATCCCGCTTACCGGACAAAGCATAAATGCGGTTACGAGGACCGCCAGAATCGACCCGAGCCACGGCCTGCCGCGACTGGCTGACCCATGAGCACTCGCCCTCGGGGCGAGTAATCAGGAGATGGCGCGCCGCAATGAACACAAGGTGAGCTCACCACCACGCCGCCTCTGACACCGCAGTGACCGCTGGCTACAAGCGTAACAAGATCCAAAAGTAGTACCACACTTCCCGTAATGGGATCTACCGACGGCCACACCGGGTGGTCGATCGCCGCACCTCTGCTACTCGACATCAAGCCCCGCCTCGTCCGCCAAAATCGTGGGCTGTGCCGAGGGCTCGCAGGAGTGCTCGCTGGCCGTGGTGCGAATCTAGATCGGCCGAGGCCGCCCACCACGATAACCACCAAGACCCTCCCGCCCGCCTTCTTCTCGCCGCCGTCGCCCACTCGCCGACCTCTGCGCCTCGCATCCAAGGGCGTGAGCCTGCATGCGGGTAATGTCCATACCCGGCTGGAGAGAAACCCCCGCACATGACTCGGCCATATAGTCGTCTAGCCCCGTGACATAGCGGTGCACCCTATCCTCCATATCTGCTACCAATGCTGGGACATATCGAGCCAATGAATCAAACTCGACATTGTACTCCCGATGAAGGCCCTCTCGCCTCGCAGTAAAAATCTATCACCCCGCGCCTCATCCGTGAGGCAAGAAGTGAGGAAAGCCTCCGAGAACTCATCCCAAGTAGGGACGCTGCTCTCCCGGATAACTCCCATGAATCAAACCAATCGATCGCGTATCACGCAAATTATGTGAACCAAAGATCACGACTCGGTCTCCGACGCCGATCACTCAAAATCCTTCAAGCCGACGGATGAACTCGCGATCATCCTCCGCCTCGATCCATAAAACTCCGGTGGCTCTGACCAAGAAGTCTCAGAGCCTCAAACTCTCTCGCCTCGGGTGAACAACGCGCGACCAGATCGAGCTGAATCGAATCGCCGCGATTCAATTTCTCTCTCAGACGCCACAACTTTAGCCAAAAGTCACATCTCTTGTACTTCCTAACTCTCCGCCTGCATCGCGGGACAGAGGTGTGGTACTGTGGTCTCTTGGCCGGGCGGCCATAGAACTCGCTGCCTCGTATAGATCGGGCTCGAGCCCTCGTGACTCTGGGTGTCTCGCTAGCCTCACGCTTTGCTCTTCCGCCCGGCCGTTTACGCGAGGCATAATCAGCATAGAAAGGAATACGTTAGAGGTCCAACCTATAACACTCTAAAGCACGATCTCGAATGAGAAGAACTGAAACCAATCCTAAATATCCTATAGCCTCGACATTATCAGCGCGTGCACAACACACCGATAATCAAGACTCTACTAGATACGGTCAGACACTTTCCGAGGATTAACCGCTCGATACCACTTTTTCACGACCTGCCCGGTTCGTGATCGTGCCTTACCGGCACCCAAGTAGTCATACATCGAGTAATAAGCGGAAACATAAAGCAGACATACGAAGCTTTATAAAACACGACGACATGTGAGAAAACACGCTTTTCTAAGATATATATATAATCATGTTTTAGCAAGCATCCGACATCGCATAACATGACTACGCACTCTAAGGAAATATACAACTATGGCGACAGTGGCCCGCCATACCCCGATCGCATAAAACTATCTACAACAGGAGATCATACCAAAAGTAGAGCCTCCAAGAGATGGAGCTCACGACACCAACGTAGAGATCCTAAGGATGCGGATCTAGCACTGCTGCCCTTACCGCGGATGAACGCAGCCCTCAAGGAGGTCAAGACAGTACTAAGTATGCGAAATCAGTAAAGTACTTAAATGAAAACATATCATTTTAAAACCGCTTTACAAATATGTGAAACAACAGGAAACCGCATAGTGCCACATCACAAACAAGAGCAACAATAGGTAATCAGAATACGCCTTGTCTAGGCTGCGAATGATCGAAACAGGCCACTCGCCCACATCCTCATTCGCAAGCCTAATCTCGACTCTGAGTCCGCATAGGCCACTCGCGTGGGCCCGCATGAGGTATAACCCCGCATCGAGGGTAGCTACTCCTGATCGCCCCGACTCGCCGTCCGCATGGCCACATAGACCGCATGAGGCATAACCCCGCATACTAACTCGAACTCGTAGCTCGCGATAAAGCCCTCGACCCGCACGAGGTATTCTCGAATCACGGTCCTGCATCGCCGAGTCTACCCCAGACGGAGGCGCCAACCTCCTAGATCACCTCAAGAGGTGAGTGATAGCACACTAACATAACGACTTATCTTTAAACAACATAAGTACAACAAGGATACTCACTTATACAAACGTTACAAGCGTACTAACACGTATAGCAACATGTCACGCCTACTTATCAAACCATCTTATTATTCTTTTCACAATTTCATATAAGTCATAGAAATACATAGGCAACTTGTTTCTTTATCAATCTTAAGTGGTTATACTTAACTTTCCATAAAGCTAGTATAACTCTTAAGCTTCGCTTTCGAGAAACCAATTAATTCTCTTCTCAGAAAAATGGTTCGTAGTCCTTTGAAATGTTTTCGCTTCTTTATTATTCAGCTTAAAGTGAGGCATTGCCAGACGTATTATTCAAAGCTTAAGCCGTGAGGCATTGCCGTAAGTATTATTCAGTTAACACATGTACGTCACCGTACTATATACATATTGTAAAATATCATGCTTTAGGAAGAATCACATACCTTCTACGAAATCCACCGCTAAGTCGAGTATGTCGCAGAGAATCACTATAATAGTCACAGATATCTATCAAAGTCTAGACTATTCTCAGAGGTCATTCTAAACAGAGGGTCCTCAATTCTACGGAAAGTCAAAGACAACCCTACCCCGAGCTATATAAGTCTCATCGTGAAAATACCCCATGTAAGTACAACAGATATTCTTCTTTTATACCCTTCTAAGGTGTTACAGTTCAATTCTATTCCTTAATAACCTTCTAAGTATTTATACTTATTCTTATTCTACAACAATAAGTATTCTCTAATTCAAAAGAGGGTTAGGATTAGTTACCTCTAAGCCCAATAATATCCTAGAAAAGTCACACTGAGCAAGGTTTTGCTCCTAAGTTGTACGCTCCAGAAACCTTAGAAGTTCTTCACAACTTCTACTAAGTACTAAGGTATTTGGGCTAGGTATTTTGGGCATTATAACAATACAAGAAGGCAACTTTTCTACCATGGGAGGGGGTAGGTTTGCCAAAGCAGCTGGGGTAGCCTCGCCAAGCTTCTCGAGGGGAGTGTGTTGGACTAATTGCTTACAAAGGGAGAGGGAAGGATTTTTAGACTTGAAAGCTTTTGTGGATGAAGAACTCTTCATCTCAAGAGGGGTATTTATAGGTCAAGACATGGCCAACCAATGGCCAAGATTTAGCCAAGTGCTAGGCAGTGTAAGGTCAAGATTAGGCAAGTGTACCTAGCCAACTTGCACACAAAATATCTAACCAACTTTATGACAAGGATGGTCATCCATTCGCCCTATTGCCGTGACAAGTCCACCAATGAGAGGGTGGCAAATGTCGCCTCTCGTTGGTCCAAAGTGTTACGCCTCTAAAAATCCGCAAAAATTAGAAATGACATACCGGATTTTATCCTACGAAAGTCAGGAAACGCTTTCGGAAAACTGCTCGCTTTGTGAGTCAGGCCTAAAAATCGCCCAAGGCCTAACTTTAAGACCAAACTTTTTTTTACGATTCCTTTACGCACATACTCTGGAAATACGGTATAATAAGAGTCACTCGATAGAGGAGGAGATTTACGTTGTTATGTGTCGCGAATTTTCTCAGAGAAAGATAGAACTTGTGTTTTGGGGTTAATAGACGCCAGTGACCTTTATAGGTGAAAGTACTAAGAGTAGCGATTCTACTCGAGTGGAAAGGGCTAGCAAGCGTTGTAGTACTTGGAGCTTTTTGCTTATTGTCGATAATCGCCGCGAGGTATGTGAACCTCTTCCTATCTCTTCTAGCATGATATGTGTGAACTATGTAGTACGGTGACGCATACGTGTTAATCGTGTTTGATTGTTCTTAAAACATAAAGTGTTATAACGGCTTTACGGGAAGTTGGTTATAACACTTTATGAAGGTAAGAAAATACTGTGGTTTTAAAAGGTAATCGATGTGAATTATAATCGCTAGTTATAATAAAGAACTTGATGTATTTCAAAAGATTTATAAATCGTTTGGAATGAGAGTAACACTTGGTTTTAAAAGGTTTTTAAAAAGAGTTATACTAGCTTTTGGGGAGTTAGGTATAATGTCTTAAGAGAGGTAAAGAAAATGGTTTATCGATGTTAAGTTAAGAGACTTGATCTTATAAGATAAGAGACTTAACTTATTTGTTTTAATGTGAATGTTTGTGTGAAACCTCATTCGTGAGTAATGAGTACTTGGTTTTATTTAAAGGGATAATGTTTTACCGATTTCTAAATCGTAACGTGTATCGATGCACCACCGCAGCTAATAAAGGAAAATGTATTGAATAATGATGAATTGTATTAAAACCAGAAGCCTCCATCCGCATAGAAACTAAGATGAGACAAAATGATATACATTTTCTAGATCATGGTCTGTAATAAGAATGTTGTAAACAAGAATAGCCTACTCACGTGAGACATATATTACTCAATTGTTCTAAAAGGAATCAAGTGATTAAGTTTGGGAACTATGAAACCATTTGAAAATGAGAAGCTTGAGTAATTGAAACTAGGCAAACCGAACTTAGGAAAAGAATGTTGTTACTTGATTTTGAAAAGGGAATGTGGTTGGTCATTCTAATACTACGTATCGGGTGACTTTAATAAAAGTAATGGATCTCTTTTAAAAGAACTTAACGATGTAGTACTGGGGTTAAAAACCCGACTTTGGCATAAAATGAAAGTACTTTGAGTTGTTGTGAAACTTGCCTATGCTTGTTGTTGTGAAACTTGCCTATGCTTGTTGTTGTGAAACTCGCTCATGCTTGTTGTCGTGAAACTTGCCTATGCTTGTGATAGCCTTTGTTGTGCAAGTGTGGTATTTCGTTACCGCGCCTCGATAGAGGGCCGCTGACTTGTTGAGAACTTACTTGGACGTACGGGCGATGATGGAGAATTCCACGTATGTTTCCATTTTGATTATCGCGCTTGTTGATGTCACACGGACATGTCTACACCGACGCAGATTCCGGCACGGCCACGCGGTTGATTACCCGATATATGGTTATCGCAACATGGACGTGTCTACACCGGCAAAGATTCGGGGCATGTGGCCACGCGGCAGGTTGACCACCCAAGATATTGTTATCGAGGTTATACGGGCATGTCTACACCGGCAGATTCCGGTACGTGGCCACGGCCTTGTTATTATTGCATCATGGACATGTCTACACCGATGCGATTCAGGGGCACGCGCCATGATGCGAACATGATGGATGTTGTGGGCGTGAGACCCATAGTTATATTTGAGTGGTGACTTTGGCGCGAGTCCCCGACTTGATCGCTTATGTCACTGCATCAGATTTTGGTTATCATACATGTCTCCCGCTTATAGACTAGTATGATTTCATTTACTGATTTTTATTTCACATACTGTACTGCACAGATCGACCTCCTTCGGCCGCTCACGCCGCAGTAGAGGTACATCGGCCGTGGATCCCCGCTCTTAGATCTCATTTCACAGTGTTGAAAGCTCTGTTCCTTCGAGGCTTATCTTTGGTATGTTTCCTGAGTTGTAGGTTCTTGTACATTCAGGGTATGGCGAGACCCGCCATAGTTGTTGTAAAGTTTAGAGTGCAGAGTAGCATTGTGGGGTGGTTTGTAAAAGGACAACTGGTCGGGTTTTTATGTATATACTGAAGGCAACTGTTTTGTTTGGCCTGTTTATTTATTATATCTCTTGTTTCATGACTCGTGTTTTATTTTCCGCTGGTTTTCTCTGATGTTGTATCACTAGGGTGCCCGGGGTAAGGCACCAGTAACGGGCCCGGGTTCGGGGCGTTACAAAACGAAACCCTACGGAAAAATCTTCATAGTTGATTGAAGTATTAAGTAGAAGTTGTGTAGAACTTCTAAGGGTTTCTTGGAGCGAATTGGAGCGTACAAAATAGGAGCTAAACCTTGCTCAGGATCGACTTTTAAACTTGGATAATTTTGGGCTTGTCGAGGTAAATATCTTTGTCCTTCTATTGTAATTGGAAATTACATACTGTAGTAGTATAGAAATGAGTATAAGACGTATATAAGGAGGGTATAAAAGAAGAGAACCAATCGATTTACATAGGATGTATTTACTGAGAGACTTGTGTAGTTTGACTGGTAGGGAAGATCGCCCAATTTTTCCATAGAATAAGGAATCTTGTATCTAGAATTATTTTACTGAGTAGTCTAGACGCTGATAGACTTATATGACCGTTATAGGTCAAGATCGCGAGTAGCGTATTCTACTCGGGCGGTGGAAAAGGCTAGCAGATTACGATTTGAAGCGCTTTTGCTAATCGTTTAATCGTCGCGAGGTATGTGATTCTTCCTATCCTCTCGAGCATGATAATTTAAAGAATATATATAGTACGGTAGACGTACTTGTGTTAACTGAACGTGGTTTTACTTCGATGTCTTTTGACTTGAGTTTTAAATAATAAGAATCTTGAAGTATTTCAAAGGAATTAAGAATCGTTTTTTAAAGAAGAGTAATACTTGGTTTTGAAAGCTTAAGAGTTATACTAGCTTTATGGGAAGTTAGGTATAACGACTTAAGAGAGATAAAAAGAATGGTTTATTGATTTTAGAAGTTAAGAGACTTGATCTTAAAAGATAAGAGACTTGACTTAATTGAATTGATATGAATTTTGTTAAAAAGTGTGAAACCTCATTCGTGAGTAATGAGTACTTGGTTTTTAAAGAATAATGTTTTACTGATTTCGGAAACGAGAATAAGTATCGAACGAACCACTGCAGCGTTAATAAAGGAAAATGTATTGACAATAATTAAATTATATTAAAACCAAGAGAAACCTCCATCCTAGAAGCTAAGATAAGACAAAATTGTATTACATTTCCTAGATCATGGTCGCTTTAATAAGATTGTTATAAACAAGAATAACCTACTCACACATAAGGCATACGTTATTCAATTGTTTTAAAAAGATTACGTTATTTGATTAGACTAGAACTATGAAATCTTTCAAACTAAAAGACTTGAGTATTTGAAATTAGGCAACTTGAACTTTTGGAAAAGAATGTCATTACTTGACTTTAAAAAGGAAAGTGTTTTGGTTTAAAAAGGAGGCATAATATTGCCTTTAGTTGATTTAAAAGGAAAGCATGGTATTATCTTAACTGCCTTAAAAGAGCGTTTAAATGTTATGGTCGATTCTATACCGCGTCCCATAGGATGGACCGAATGTATTCCACACGACATCGCATTCATGGGATGAACCGAATGTATTTCACACGACACCGCGTTCATGGGATGAACCGAATGTATTTCACTCGACACCGCGTCATGGATGAACCGGAATGTATTTCACACGATACCGAGTTCACGGGATGAACCGAATGTATTTACACGATACCGAAGTTCATGGGATGAACCGTGAATGTATTTCACACGATACCGAAGTTCATGGATGAACCGAATGTATTCCACACGATTCTATACCGAGTCCATGACGGGCCGAGAATGTATTCCATACGATCCGACACCGAGTCCATGACGGGCCGAGACACGTTATAATGATCATACGATTTATACCTATCTCGCCAAGTGAGAAAGGAGTTCCACGGCACGAGGATGACTTTGAGGCGTGAGTGTCACGACCGAACCCGACCGTGACCGTGCCTTAACCCGGCACCCTAGTGACACAACATCGTGAGAAAACCATGAATGTAAACTCAAGATAAACAACCATCTAGAATATAAAACAAAGCAACCCAAAGTGGCTACTCTAAATATAATTAAACGAACAGTGACATCATTACCCGCCCAATTCATGACAGGACTACAAGCCTCTAAGAAAGTTGAACACTATGACGACAGGCCCCGCCATACCCCGAATGTACAAAAGTCTACAACCTCGTGGAATCGTACTAAAAGACGAGGCCTCCGAGAAATGGAGCCTTCCGAGAACCTGACCGTGATCCCAAGAGCGGATCGCAAGTTATGAACCTCAACTCGCGGCATGATGAACGCAGCTCAAGGAGGTCAGCATAACATGTACCAAATATGCGAAATCGAAAATACCGTAATAATATCATAAGTCAAAATATAAGCCGGAGTTATAGACGAAAATCGCTTTACCTTACTGCGCCTTACTAACAATGAGAGTAACAAATGTATATATAAATATCGCATAAAAATAGGAAGCTCATGATCAAAACAGGTACCTCGCCTCGTAGTATCATTAAGCAATCCTACTCGGGACTATTTCACCCGTGATAGGTCCCGTGGACCCGCACGAGGTCATCCGCCGCGTCATGGGACTATTTCACCCGCACGGGACTATTTCACCCGCATGGATCCCGTGGATCCGCACGAGTACCATCGCACTCGCACGGGACTATTTCACCCGCATGGATCCTATGGTCCAGATCCGCACGAGTACAAGCGCCGCACTCGCATCACGGGTAGCAAATCCATGGCATAAATAGTAAACCATCCTATCGGAGCATACCCGCCACCCATCGCACAAGATGTCCAAAGGAAATAACAAGAATAACCCGGGTTTACAGTAATAATATATATAACACAGCTCATCCGGCTATCATACATACATAAGCACTACCGGCCTATCATATCATAACATAAGCAAGTTAAGAAAATACCCTAACTTCTTATTAACATTATTAATATATCCTCTCTCATTTTAGTATACCTAAGGCACCAACATGTCTTTTAATAGAAAATCCGGGAATTTAACCCAAGTACCATGTACTTCTAACCTTTTAAGAAATAACTCCTTTTTATACAAAAATTCCAAGATACTAATCACCATAGCATCAAGTTACAATTCCTTTTCAAAACAAGTCACATTACCTTTTAAAACTATCTCAAGCTTCTAAATTAAGTGACTTCATTTCTTGTAAAACCTTAGGCAATTCATGCCTTAGAACCATTTTCCTTCCACAAGTTCAAATCATCAAAACCTTTCTCCATTAAACTTTCACAAGCTAATATAACCAACTCCCCATAAAGCCGTTATAATAGAGTTAAACAATAGTAAAACACATTCCCTTAAGTCCAGGATTTTATACTTTCTTTTAAAACGGCAAGTATCAAATACTTATAACAAACGAAGATTTCCAAATCTTCAGACGTCACCGTACTACATAGGTACAACTAATCATGCTCAAGAGATAGGAAAGCTCCACATACCTCTTCGCCAATCCACAAGCTAAGTCCGATTTACCGCATGTAGTATGTCAACCTAAAATGACCACAATACGCTTATCAAGCTCTAATTTATAATGCAGAATTTTTCCAAGTTAAAGTCACCAATTTCCTACGGAAAATCGGCAGCTTTCCTTTGTTTCTACATACTTTGCCACCTTTTCCAAGGTCGATTTTTAACGCTCAAATGCCATGTTTAAGGCTCAACAACCAACCAACACCAAGGGGATTACACACCTAAACTTTGGTGTGTAAAATTCAGCCCCACAAGTTACAACAACTAACCCAACAAGTCTAATGTAGTATTTAGGCAACAACATGCTCATAATATCCCCCTAACCAATTCTTTCATAATCAACCCCATTTCTTACGAACTACTCTAAGTGCATTTTCCAACTACAAGTTCTTCCTATTAAACATGCAACACCCAAACCAACTACAAGAGAAGAAATGTTACCTCAAGTTTTAGCCAAACTTATTCCAACACCTTGCTAGCCTTTTCTCCAAGAACACCACCACAATAGTCTTCACAAGCTTGTAATAACCTTTCCTTCCTATTACACTTTTCAGATTTTTCCCTTAGGCTAGAATTCCTCTTGGGAATTTAGAGAGAAGGATGAGCTTTTAACTTAGAGAGAGATGGAGTGTAAAGATGAAAAGTTGAAAGAAATGACCAAGTCTGTCAATATAACGCATGTAGCATAAATCGATGGGGGACACTTGTCACCCTCCCATGGCCTCTTTTAAAAACAAAATCAGACTTTCTAAGTTTTTCCTCCGCCGGCGCCACGGCCATGCTTCCGTGCACACAAGGCGCAATCCCGCGACACTTGAACTTTAGGCGCCATGTTCCGATTTCCGCCGCGCCATGAATTCCGCCGCGGCCATGTTCCGCCCGCATGCACTGAGGCCCCGACCAAGTTTTCGATTTCAGTCCTAACTCCTTCCGCATGGCCCCATACGCACGGCCTGAACCACGAGGTATAACATTCTCCCCCCCTTAGAAACATTCGTCCCGAATGTTCCTTCTAGCCTTACACAAAACACAATATAAACATATCTTCTTAACTATTCCTTAGCAAATAAGAATGCTCCGAGCCACAACATTACTCAAGCATAATCAACCAAATTAACACCAATCAGTAGGAAAGGGGGTTACCTGGAGGTATAGGTAATAAGTGTGGGTATTTCTTCATCATATCATCCTCCGCTTCCCACGTCATCTCCTCACCGCTTCGCTCCGCCATAAAACCTCGACGAAGCCACCTCCTTCGTCCGAGTCGCCTAACTTGACGATCGAGTATCGCTATGGACTCTTCTCATACGACAACTCCTTCCACACTGGATATCCCGACCGTGCACTCTAGATGGATTTCCAACGCATTTCCGTGAACATAGACACGCGAAAATCGGATGTACCACCAAGATCGGACGGCAGATCCAACTCATAGGCAACCTTGCCCACTCTTCTGACAACTGATACGCCCAATGTACCTTGGGCTGAGTTTCCTTTCCTCCCAAATCTCATCACACCCTTCATGGGTGACACTTTCGTAAAGACCCAATCCTTGACCTCAAACTCTGTCGACGCCGATGATCCGCATATGATTGCCGACTGGCCGCCAATAACCGCCCCGGATAAGCTTCACCTTATCCATCGTCACGAACCAAATCGCCCGATTAATCGCACTTCTCCCACTTCAAACCAACCTATCGGTGACCGCACTTCTCCCGTATAAGGCCTCATAAGGCGCCATCCAACACTAGAATGGTAGCCGCTGTTATAAGCAAACTCCATAAAAGGTAAATGATCCTCCCAGCCTACCCAAATCAATAACACAAGCCCGCAGCATATCCTCGTTGTTCTGGATAGTGCGATCGCCCGCCCGTCCGTCTCGAGGATGAAACGCCGGCCGAGACTCACCAGGTCCCTAATCCTTCTCGAAAGACCTCCGGTTAGCCGTGAACTGGCCTCTCTATCTCGATATAATCGACACCGACTCCGTGCAATCTCACAATCTCTCTAATATATAACCGCATAGTCCTTGGCCAAAAATGTCGCCCGGCCGGAAGAAAGTGGGCGATTTCACACCACAACAATAACCCAAATGGAATCATGTCTCTCCGTGCGAGGTAACCCCGTAATAAAGTCCATGTTGACCACCTCCCACTTCCACACGGAATATCAATACCGTAATAGCTCACCGCTTCGTGCTCAACCTAACTCGACAATTAGGACACTGGGCAACAAACCGCCACGCCCTCTTCAAACCATCCCACCAATACATGCACCGAGGTCATGGTACATCTTAGTCGACTTGATGAATCGAATAACGAGCACCGCGCCTCCTGCACTGGCCGACGGTCCTCGCCACATCGGGAACACCCAATCGCCTTAAACCTTAGCACCCCATCCGGCATACCAAATAGACTTTCTTCTTCCGGAGAGCCGCATCTCTGCATCGCATCAAAATCGGATCCTCATATGCCGCCTCTTCACCTCTCGACGATGGAAGACTCGCGACCTCTCAACCCGAATCTACCAACGGAATCAACCAAACGAACCCCAAGGCTTGCTAATCGGTGTAACTCTCGACCATGTCCTTCTTCCCCGCCGCACTCGGCTGACTACCCATCAATCGCGACTAAGGACATCCGCAACTACATCGCCTTCCCGTGGTATAGATATCAATATCACAATCCTTAAGTAGCTCCAACCACCGCTCTCGCCGCAAATTCAGCCGCCTCATCAAGATATACCGAGTTTCTCGTGGTCTACGCAAATATCCACATGAAATCTATATAAGGAAATTGCCTCCAAATCTTCAAGGTACGATTAATCGCCACTCTAAATCGCGAGTAACGTAATTCCTTTCGCTTCCCTAACCGCCGGGAAACATAAGCTCTAACCTTATTGTGTTGCGTCAGCACACAACCTAGCCCAACACCCAACGTGTTACAATAATACCCTAACTCTCTAGTCTCTCAGGAGGGGTTAGAACTGTAGTCGTGGTCAACTTCTCTTCCAATAATCGGAAGCCTCTCTTGCACTTGCAAAATATTCGAGCATCCTTAATCTCGCCATGGTTCCTGCTTCTTTCTCGTTGCAACCAAACTTGGTTACTATACTGATCTGATTCCTTTGCTTGCCGCATGGCTAAGACTTCCGCCAATCACAATTTGGGGAAGACTTCGATCTTGTCAAGTAGTAATCCTATTATCCTCTCTCACCGTAGAGCTTATAGTCCTGTTCAACCTCAATTCACGGTATTACATAATCCAATGACTTGTCAAGATTTCTTATCGCTCGAGTGTCTACTGCCTTTCCTTTATAAGTTAATTCAAGTTGTCCCGGGTCCTTTACTCGCCGTATTCTCTTACTATCTTTCTCGCCAAGACACAGATGCTACTACCTTTCCTCGAGGTGTTCCTACCGCCCATTACCTACTAATGGTCTTACACTAGTTCTGGGTAATCAGTCTCGTGCAACTTACATAACCATAGTTGTATTCTCTTTTATCCTTTTGGTCATAACCTACCTTATGCTTATTAATAGTAAAGTGTTTCTAATTTGATCCATAATCGCATAGCTTCAAACACGTGTACTACCTTCATTTTTCTTACGACACTTCCCCGACCGCTTCGACGCCGCTTCTTAATTACCCCCAACATAATACTTTTTCCACTTATCTAAAATCAGAACTTATGGCATGACGACATCAAGACCTACCAGCTTCCCATCCTTCGCCTAACTACACGGGTACACATAACCCCATAATACGTAAGACTATCCTTTTATGTATGGGAGAGAACTTATCTCCTTCAATAAACTTTCTCGTGTCACAACCCTAATCACCGCCCCTCTCGTGGTCCCGTAGAATATCTAATCATTACGCACCGCCTTAAAATCGTGTAGATTTTCAAAACCTACCAAAGATGCCTCTTCTTTCCGCAATACCGCATTTATTTTATTCTTGCCTTGCACATTTCCTTGAAATTATCCGAAGGTCGTGGCCCCGACCGCCACACCAAACCAACTCCAAGTACCTCAAGGGAACTTAACATAAATTCCTTCAAATTCAAGTATTACTTACTTTCTCGCACAATTTTTTTCCCAACGAACAAGTCACACAAACTTATTAAAAACAATGATGCCAAAGAAGGAAGGATAATTCACCGTTACTACCACTTCCTTCCTCCACTCATAACCGCCACGGAAAATTGGTACCGAATCAATCTCTTCGTAGTCCACGCTGGCATAACATGAGGCCAACTAGCCCGCATCATAATGACTCTCAACGCCCGTCATAACACTCGCTTCAGGTCCGACGACTATATCGTTATCGATAATTATTATCCGCCCACTCGCCTACCACCCAACACTCACGCGTGGTTACCCCATAAAGGTTCTGGATTCGCTTCATTTCTTTCACACTTGGTTGCTCACTTTACGGCCGCATTTCTTCCGCATTTCCAAACTTATTCTAGCTACGTACATAACTTCCATAATAAAGCTGGCCTTCGATCTTGGAGTTACTAAGTTAAAACAATATAAGGTCATTTCCGGCCACAACTCGTTCCGTGGATACGTCGCGAACTCAGAAATGATTAATTAGACTCTTTGTACTGCGTGACTCGCCACGTACGGACTACTATCAATCGATCCCACCCCATAAGCGTATACTAACTTCTCATAATACCATAGTCGTGTCGCCTTGGTCACAACAACCATTACTTACTCCACACGGATCCCATCCGACTATCCTCTTAAGCATACCACGAGCTTAATTTACAAACATAGTCTCCCATCGGGCCCCTTAATTAAGCTTCTTAAGGTTCCATTACTTTTTCCGACAACTCATCGCCTCCTAATTTTCTCAAACTAGCACGTAAAACCTCGATGAGAGTTCCTTAACTGCTCATACCTCCCTGCATCTATTTAGTCCTTACCAAATCCTCGTAATCTAAAAATCATTCTTGGCAACACATATGTGATCCTCATACGTAAATCAGATAGCTGTATGTCGCAATACCAACTATACTACAAGTATTACCAACCCGATACGCAATCCATAATCTTCTCCGGTCATCACGCTTCCTCAGAATGCAGAACACCATAACTCGTTAGTGAGAGACGACCCTAACCACACAAATTTCTATCGCACGATCTTAGAGTGAGAAGAAATGGAAACCAATCCTAAATATCCCGCAGCCTCCCGATTATAGATGTGGTGCACAACACACCGATAATCAAGACTCTACTAGATACGGCTCAGACTCTTTCCGAGGATTAATCGCTCGATACCACTTTTGTCACGACAACCCGGACCGCGACCGGTGCCTTAACCCGGCACCCTAGTGACACAACATCGAGAAAACCAAATGAATGTAAACTCAAGATAAACAACCATCTAGAATATAAAACAAAGCTAACCCAAAGGCTACCTCTAAATATAATTAAACGAATGCTACATCATTACACCCCAATTCATGACAGACTACAAGCCTCTAAGAAAGTATAACACTATGACGACAGGGCCCCGCCATACCCCGAATGTACAAAAGTCTACAACCTCGTGGAATCGTACTAAAAGACGAGGCCTCCGAGAAATAGAGCCTTCCGAGAACCTGACCGTGATCCTAAGAGTGCGGATCGCCAGTTATGAACCTCAACTCATGCATGAACGCAATTTCCCAAGGAGGTCGCATAACATGTACCAAATATGCGAACCGAAAATACTGTAATAATATCATAAGTCAAAATATAAGCTGGAGTTATAGACGAAAATCAGTTTACCTTGCACTGTGCCTTACTAACAATGAGAGTAACAAATGTATATATAAATACAGCATAAAAATAGGAAGCTCATGATCAAACAGGTACTCGCCCGCAGTATCATTAAGCAATCCTACTCGGGACTATTTCACCCGCATAGGTCCCGTGGACCCGCATGAGGTCATCCGCCTCGCCACGGGACTATTTCACCCGCACGGGACTATTTCACCCGCACGGATCCCGTGGATCCGCATGAGTACCATCGCAGACTCGCACGGGACTATTTCACCCGCATGGATCCTATGGTCCAGATCCGCATGAGTACAAGCGCCGCACTCGCATCACGGGTAGCAAATCCATGGCATAAATAGTAAACCATCCTATCGAGCATACCCGGCCACCCATCGCACAAGATGTCCAAAGGAAATAACAAGAATAATCCGGGGTTTACCCGTAATAATATATATAACACAGCTCATCCGGCTATCATACATACATAAGCACTACCGGCCTATCATATCATAACATAAGCAAGTTAAGAAAATACCCTAACTTCTTATTAACATTATTAATATATCCTCTCTCATTTTAGTATACCTAAGGCACCAACATGTCTTTTAATAGAAAATCCGGGAATTTAACCCAAGTACCATGTACTTCTAACCTTTTAAGAAATAACTCCTTTTTATACAAAAATTCCAAGATACTAATCACCATAGCATCAAGTTACAATTCCTTTTCAAAACAAGTCACATTACCTTTTAAAACTATCTCAAGCTTCTAAATTAAGTGACTTCATTTCTTGTAAAACCTTAGGCAATTCATGCCTTAGAACCATTTTCCTTCCACAAGTTCAAATCATCAAAACCTTTCTCCATTAAACTTTCACAAGCTAATATAACCAACTCCCCATAAAGCCGTTATAATAGAGTTAAACAATAGTAAAACACATTCCCTTAAGTCCAAGGGATTTTTATACTTTTCTTTTAAAACGAAGCAAGTATCAAATACTTATAACAAACGAAGATTTCCAAATCTTGTACGTCTACCGTACTACATAGGTACAACTAATCATGCTCAAGAGATAGGAAAGCTCCACATACCTCTTCGGTCAATCCACAAGCTAAGTCCGATTTACCGCATGTAGTATGTCAACCTAAAATGACCACAATACGTTTATCAAGCTCTAATTTATAATGCAGAATTTTTCCAAGTTAAAGTCACCAATTTCCTACGGAAAATTGGGCAGCGTTTCCTTTGTTTCTACATACTTTGCCACCCTTTCCAAGGTCGATTTTTAACGCTCAAATGCCATGTTTAAGGCTCAACAACCAACCAACACCAAGGGGATTACACACCTAAACTTTGGTGTGTAAAATTCAGCCCCACAAGTTACAACAACTAACCCAACAAGTCTAATGTAGTATTTAGGCAACAACATGCTCATAATATCCCCCTAACCAATTCTTTCATAATCAACCCCATTTCTTACATGCAACTACTCTAAGTGCATTTTCCAACTACAAGTTCTTCCTATTAAACATGCAACACCCAAAACCAACTACAAGAGAAGAAATGTTACCTCAAGTTTTAGCCAAACTTATTCCAACACCTTGCTAGCCTTTTCTCCAAGAACACCACCACAATAGTCTTCACAAGCTTGTAATAACCTTTCCTTCCTATTACACTTTTGATTTTTCCCTTAGGCTAGAATTCCTCTGGGAATTTAGAGAGAAGGATGAGCTTTTAACTTAGAGAGAGATGGAGTGTAAAGATGAAAAGTTGAAAGAAATGACCAAGTCTTGGTCAATATAATGCATGTAGCAGAATCGGATGGGGGACACTTGTCACCCTCCCATGGCCTCTTTTAAAACAAAAATCGACTTTCTAAGTTTTTCCGCCTAAAATTCCGCCGGCGCGGTTCGCTTCCGCGCATGCACGCATCTCCCGCGGACACTGAACTTTAGGCGCCGCGCCGATTTCGCGCACGCCATGAATTTCGCTTGGCGCGCTCGCCTCCCGGCGCGCAGGCCCCCGACCAAGTTTTCCGATTTCGAGTCCTAACTCCTTCCGCATGGCCCCATACGCACGAACCACGAGTATAACAGTGAGTTCGACTTGACATGATCGTTTATGTTGTGAACTATAGTTTTGTTATCATACATGTCTCTCGCTTTATTTTAGACCGTTATGATTTCGTTTAAGATTTTCGCCACATACTTGTACTGCATTGACCTCTTTCGTGTGTTCATGCCGCAGTAGGTACACGGTTGTTGTTGATCTCGCCATAGGATCACAGTTCAGATGTGGGAAGCTCCGTTTCTCCGGAGGCTTATCTTTTGGTATGTTTCCCTGAGTTGTAGGTTCTTGTACATTCAGGGGTATGGCGGGTACCTGTCCCGTCATAGTTGTTATAACACTCTTAGGTCCGTAGTATCGCTGTGGGCAGGTTTGTAAAAGGGATGTAAATCGTTCAAACATATATATATATGCCGAAAGGCAACTTTTCTCGTATAAATCGCTTTCACTTCATATTGTTTCATGTCTTGTTTTATATTCCACGGTTACTCACGATGTTGTATCACTAAGGTGCCCGGTAAGGCACCACGAGCCCGGATCGGTCGTGACAAAAGTGGTATCGAGCGCTTAATCCTCGGAAAGTGTCTCACGCACCGTGTCTAGTAGAGTCTTGATTATTGATGTGTTGTGCACCACATCTATAATCGTGAGGTCAGGACATTTAGGATTGGTTTCCATTCTTCTCATTCTGAGATCGTGCCTTAGAGTTGTGTTATAAGTTGGACCCCTCTGACGTATTTCGTTTTTACCAGTTATGCCTCCGCGCAAGGCAATCACACGACACGCCCGGCCCGTGACTGGTGCCTTACCCGGGCATCCCAAGTAGTCATACATCAGAGAAATCAGTGGAATATAAAACATACAGATATGAAACAAGAGATAAGATAATAAAACAGGCCAACCAAAACGGTTGCCTTCTTGCATATATACGTAAATTTTTGAACGCTACATCCTTTACAACCCCGCCACAACAAGATTACATGCACTTAAGAATGTAACAACAACTATGACGGACAGGCCCCGCCATACCCGAATGTACAAGAACCTACAACTCGTGGAAACATACCAAAAGATAAGCCTCCGAGAAATGGAGCTTCCTAATACGAATCGTGATCCTATGAGCGAGGATCAACAACCGTGTATTTCTACCTGCAGATGGACGCAAATTTCCGGCGAGGTCGATAACAGAACCAAGTATGTGAAATCAAAATATCAAAATGAAATCATAATAGTCTATATAAAACAGAAGACATATATGATAACAAAACTACAGTTCACATCATAAAAGTAGTCATGTCAAGTCAGGGACTCACGCCCTCAAAGTCATCCCTCATGCCCGTGGAACTCCTTCCTCACTGCCGGCAGTCTAGGTATAAGTCATGTGATACGTGTAACATGTCTCGGCCCATCTCATGGACTCGAGGTGAAATCGTATGGAATACATTCCCGGTCCATCTCATGGACTCGGTATCAAATCAGGTGGTATACATTCCCGGTTCATCCCATGAACGCGGTGTCGCATGAAATACATTCCCGGTCCATCTCATGGACTCGGTATCATGTGAAATACATTCCCGGTTCATCCCATGAACGCGGTGTCGTGTGGAATACATTCCCGGTTCATCCCATGAACGCGGTGTCGAGTGAAATACATTCCCGGTTCATCCCATGAATGCGGTGTCGCATGAAATACATTCCCGGTTCATCCCATGAACGCGGTGTCGCATGAAATACATTCCCGGTCCATCTCATGGACGCGGTATCAAATCAGGTGGAATACATTCCCGGTTCATCCCATGAACGCGGTGTCGAGTGAAATACATTCCCGGTTCATCCCATGAACGCGGTGTCGTGTGGTCATAACATTTAAACGCTCTTTTAAGACAGATTAAGACAATACCATATTTTCCTTTTAAAACAACTAAGGTAATATTATGCCCTTCTTTTTAAACCAAAACACTTTCCTTCTTAAAGTCAAGTAACAACATTCTTTTCCAAAAGTTCAAGTTTGCCTGATTTCAAATATTCACGTCTCTTATTTTCGAAAGGTTGTATAGTTCATAGTCTTAATCAATTAATCATAATTCTCTTTTAAAACAATTGAGTGATATATGCCTTATGTGTGAGTAGGTTATTCGTGTCTATAACAATCTTATTAAAGCAGCCATGATCTAGGAAATGTAATACAATTTTGTCTTATCTTAGCTTCTATGCAGATGGAGGTTTCTACTGGTTTTAATATAATTACTTATTTGTCAATACATTTTCCTTTATTAACGCTGCAGTGGTTCGTTCGATACTTATTCTCATTTCCGAAATCAGTAAAACATTATTCCTTTTAAAAACCAAGTACTCATTACTCACGAATGAGGTTTCACACTTTTTAACAAAATTCATATCAATTCAATTAAGTCAAGTTGCTATCTTTTGAGATCAAGTCTCTTAACTTCTAAAATCAATAAACCATTCTTTTTATCTCTCTTAAGTCGTTATACCTAACTTCCCATAAAGCTAGTATAATTCTTAGACTTTCAAAACCAAGTATTACTCTTCTTTCAAAAACGATTCTTAATTCTTTTGAAATACTTCAAGATTCTTATTATTTAAAACTCAAGTCAAAAGACATCGAAGTAAAACCACGTTCAGTTAACACACGTACGTCTACCGTACTATATATATATTCTTTTAAAATATCATGCTCAAGAGGATAGGAAGAATCACATACCTCGCGACGATTATCGACTATTAGCAAAACGATCCAAAGTACTGTAATCCGGCTAGCCCTTTCCACCCTTCGAGTAGAATACGCTACTTCAAAGATTTCAACCTATAACTGGCCATACAAGTCTATCAACGCCTAGACTACTCAGAATAATTCTAGATACAGATTCCTTATTCTACGGAAAATTGGGCAAAGACTTCCCTACCCGCCAAACTACACAAGTTCATCAGAAATACAAATCCATGTAAGTACATCACTTTATTCTTTAATATTCTTCTGATGTGATTTAAATTCAATTCTCTTCTGTAATATCCTTCTATTACAGTTCAATTCTCTTCTGAAATATCCTTCTATGTATCTTATATTTATTTCTATACCACTACGATGTAATCTTCAATTACACTAGAAGGATAGGATTATTTACCTCGATAAGCCCAAAATTATCCAAGATTAAATGTCGATCCCGAGCAAGGTTTAGCTCCTACTCCGCGGCGCTCCAACCCGCTCCAAACAACCCTTAGAAGTTCTCCGCAACTTCTTCTTAATACGTCAACCGGCTCTGAAGATTTTTCCTTCGGGTTTCGTTTAGTGACTAATGGAAATATAGTAGTATTTTCTGCTCTACGATAGAGGTAACTTTGGAAAGTACTACAAGGTATTTGGGCTAAAGTATTTGGGAATAGTAACCACACTTGGAGAATACTTTTCTACTGGGGGTTATTTTACGAGAACAACTCAAGAGAGGGGGGGGTTGGTTTCGGCCAAGGCTTCTCAAAGGGGGAGGGATAGCTTGGACGAAAACTACACTTAAGGGGGAGAGGGTTTTTAGACTTGGAAAATGATTTGTGGATGAAGAATAAGTCTTGCATTTGAGGGGTATTTATAGGCCAATCAATGGCCAAGATCAAGACAAGTGGTGGGCAAGTGGAGGGTGAGGATTTGGGCAAGTGTACCTTATCCATCTACCACACAAAATATCACAAAATATCCTACCAACTCCTTGACCACAAAATCGTCCAATTTGTTGTCCACTGAGGTGACACTTGTCACCCTCTCGTTGGTCCAAAATATTTCATCTCTCGGAAAAATCCGCAAAAATTATAAATGTTGCAACCGTATTTTTCCCTTCGCAAAGTCCGGAAAACGATTTCTTTCGCTAGTTGTGCACAAATTTCGACCCTTATGCCTACTTAAGGCTAAAAACTTTTGTACGTACGCCCTCACGTACATACTCTGGAAATACGGGGTATAACATTCTCCCCTCCTTAGAAACATTCGTCCCGAATGTTCCTTCTCAAGACGGATAATGATAAAGTTCTTCTTAACTTAAACAAGTTGCCAATGCCACGCCTGGTCACAAAATAACACACGAGAAAGTACTTAACCCAAGTCCACGAGAAATCATTCCTACATCACAAAAGCTTCCACCCTGGTCTAAAGGATACTCCTTCGTGATCTTCACTTCACAACAAAATGATCTCATTTATTCTCGCTAACACACGTTTCTTCTTTCATCACTCGTCAGACTTTCTCTAACACTTGAACTCTTTCTAGTATACGCACTCATACTTCACCATCGCCTAGCCCAAAATCCCCAAGTCACTACCTCCAAACTTGGTCATCCTACCACCTCAATCTCCTTTAAGGCCATTCCCGCCTTTACGATCCGATTCTTGGTCGAACATATCCACGAACTCATACGATGGTTTCCTAAACTCGCCTAGCACCCTCGTGACTCCTACCACCGGCGGGACCACCTAACCGACCCCACCTATCCGCCTACGGGTTGACCCGCACACGCCCTCAACCCGACTCCGCCGGCCGAACTCTCTTGTTTCTCGATCCGAACAATCTCACAAATCAAGTCAGAAAACCTAGTGGTCTTCTTAGCTCAACTACCCTCTTTCATTTCATACCACTCAGGGACTTATCACACAAATATATCCCACGTATACTATGCACTCTGATAAAGGTCAACACAAACATAAATCTTTTACTCAAGATGGCCTCGCATCTAAGGTTTCTACGTATAAAACTCTAAGGCTCACACTTTCCCTGTCCCCAAACTTACCCTTAACCATGTTTTCTAAACACAATTTTAACATAATGCTATCTGAACATAATACTTAGCACTTCATCATATCATCTACGCATACTAGTCTCTAGAGGGGTAAGAATATACCGCACTATCCGCCCACTCTAATCATAGCCTCACTGCAGGCGCATGTCAGAGAAGGCGATGATCTGCCATCGACCCGCAGGTCGCGTTATTCGCCCGCACTCCTCCTATAAGCACGCCTTCACATGGCCTCGACGCCGCAGTGAAACAAGCACCGCATGAAGACGACATTCTCGACGACGCCGCACATCGCGCACACCGAGTGGGACATGAATCTCGCCGCTAGAACCTGTATATTCAGAAACTAAGCCCCGAGCTCACTCAGCCCCGAATACCCCGAACGCCCCAAGATCGCGGAGGACCACTGCATCGGGCGAGGTACATAACTAGCTCGGCTTGGCGGTCCGCCTCGAAGTTACCAGCGACCGCTGTCCCGCCCTCTTCGCCGATCTCGCCATTCCGTCGACCTTCTCCGCCTCACATCCCAAAGCATAAGCTCGATGCGCGGCAATGTCCATGCCCATGAAGATCTACACCCAACAAGCCTCGCCAGTAGTCATCGAGCCCGCGACGTGGCGAACTCGCCCTCCATGTCGGCTACCAATGCGGACGCATCGAGCTAATGAGTCAAACTCCACATTGTACTCCGAACCGCACGCCGGCCCGCCTCAACGCCAAAAATCGTTTACCAACACTTCTCATCCGCGAGGCAAGAAATGTGCAAGAAATGCCCCGAGAACTCGTCCCATACTACTGGAAGGCATACTCTCCCGAGACAGCTCCCACGAATCAAACCACGATCGCAGATCACGCAGCCGATGCGAACCTAAGACCACCGACTCGGTCTCCAAGCCTTGATCACTCACGATCCAGAATCGCCGAATGAACTCCTCGCGATCATCCGCAGCCTCGACCAGTAACTCGCGGGCTACAACTCGTAAAGTCCCGTAGCCTCAAACTATCTCGATCTCGTGAACCATGGGTACTATCGAATCGCCGTGATCCACTATCCTCGTGTTCGCCACGATCCCGCCAAGAATCGGGCTATCTCTTTGTACTCCAACCTCTCGCTTCCAGCCGGGTCCGAGGCTCGTGCATCGTGGTCTCAGCAGCCACCGCCGCGCTCTAAACTCGCTTGGGCGGCGCGAAAAACTCGCCGTCAAGCACTATCTCGTAATGTCCGGCTCGCGCTCGCACTCTCAGATCATACTAGCACTCGCTGCCTTGCCCACTGCCCGGCTCTCTGGGCGAGGCATAATCGTAAAACGAAATACGCCGAGGGGTCCAACTTATAACACAAATTTCTAAGGCACGATCTCGTAATGAGAAGAATGGAAACCAATCCTAAATGTCTCAAGCCTTCGATTATAGATGTGGTGCACAACACATCGATAATCAAGACTCTACTAGACACGGTCAGACACTTTCCGAGGATTAATCGCTCGATACCACTTTTGTCACGACCGCTCTAGGGCCGTGGATCGGTGTCTTACCCGCACCTAAGTAGTCATACATCGTAGAAATCAGTGAATATAAAACATACAGATATGAAACAAGAGATAAGATAATAAAACAGTCAACCAAAACGGTTGCCTTTTGCATATATACAAAAAAATTGAGGCTATATCCTTTACAACCCCGCCACAACAAGCATTCATGCACTCTAAGAATGTAATAACAACTATGACGGACATTTCGCCATACCCTCGAATGTACAATAACCTACAGACTCAGGGTAACATACAAAAAGATAAGCCTCCTGAGAAACGGAGCTTCACAATACGCTGAACTGTGATCCTATGGTGAGGATCAACAACCGGTGTACTATCTCAGGCATGAACGCAGCCTCAAGGAGGTCGATAACAGTACCAAGTATGTGAAATCAAAATAATGAAATGAAATCATAATAGTCTATATAAAGCAAGACATATATGATAACAAAACTACGCTCACAAGATAAAAGTAGTCATGTCAAGTCGTGGACTCACGCCTCAAAGTCATCCTCACGCCCGTGAACTCCTTCATCACCGCTGAGCCTAGGTATAAGTCATGTGATACGTAACATGTCTCGCCCATCTCATGGACTCGGTATCAAATCAGGTGGTATACATTCCTGCTCATCCCATGAACGCGGTCGCATGAAATACATTCCTGGCCCATCTCATGGACTCGTATCGTGAAATACATTCCTGCTCATCCTATGAACGCGGTGTCGGTGGAATACATTCGGTTCATCCATGAACGCGTGTCGAGTGAAATACATTCGGCTCATCCCATGAACGCGTGTCGATGAAATACATTCCTGCTCATCCCATTAACGCGTGTCGCATGAAATACACTCCGGTCCATCTCATGGACGCGTATCAAATCGTGGAATACATTCCCGGTACATCCTATGAACGCGGTGTCGGTGAAATACATTCGGTTCATCCTACGAACGCGGTGTCGTGTGGTCATAACATTTAAACGCTCTTAAGACAGATTAAGACAATACCATATTTTCCTTTTAAAACAACTAAGGTAATATTATGCGCTCTTCTTTTAAACCAAAACACTTTCCTTCTTAAAGTCAAGTAACAACATTCTTTTCCAAAAGTTCAAGTTTGCTCGATTTCAAATATTCACGCCTCTTATTTTGAAAGGTTGTATAGTTCATAGTCTTAATCAATTAATCATAATTCTCTTTAAAACAATTGAGTGATATATGCCTTATGTGTGAGTAGGTTATTCTTGTCTATAACAATCTTATTAAAGCACCATGATCTAGAAATGTAATACAATTTTGTCTTATCTTAGCTTCTATGCAGATGGAGGTTTCTCTGGTTTTAATATAATTACTTATTTGTCAATACATTTTCCTTTATTAACGCCGCAGTGGTTCTGCTCGATACTTATTCTCATTTCCAAATCAAGAAACATTATTCCTTTAAAACCAAGTACTCATTACTCATGAATGAGGTTTCACACTTTTAACAAAATTCATATCAATTCAATTAAGTCAAGTTGCTATCTTTTGAGATCAAGTCTCTAACTTCTAAAATCAATAAACCATTCTTTTTATCTCTCTTAAGTCGTTATACCTAACTTCCCATAAAGCTAGTATAATTCTTAGACTTTCAAAACCAAGTATTACTCTTCTTTCAAAACGATTCTTAATTCTTTTGAAATACTTCAAGATTCTTATTATTTAAAACTCAAGTCAAAAGACATCAAGTAAAACCACGCTCGCTAACACACGCACGCTCACCGTACTATATATATATTCTTTTAAAATATCATGCTCAAGAGGATAGGAAGAATCACATACCTCGCGACGATTATCGCTATTAGCAAACGCTCCAAAGTAATCAGAATCCGCCAGCCCTTTTCACCCTTCGAGTAGAATACGCTTACTTGCAGATTTCAACCTATAACGGCCATACAAGTCTATCAACGCCTAGACTACTGCAGAATAATTCTAGATACGATTCCTTATTCTACGGAAAATTGGGCAAGACTTCCCTACCCGCTAAACTACACAAGTTCATCAGAACACACCCATGTAAGTACATTCCTCTTATTCTTTAATATTCTTCTGATGTGATTTCAATTCAATTCTCTTCTGTAATATCCTTCTATTACAGTTCAATTCTCTTCTGAAATATCCTTCTATGTATCTTATATTTATTTCTATACCACTACAGTATGTAATCTTCAATTACACTAGAAGGATAGGATTATTTACCTCGATAAGCCCAAAATTATCCAAGATTAAATGTCGATCCTGAGCAAATTTTAGCTCCTACTCCGTGCGCTCCAACCCGCTCCAAACAACCCTTAGAAGTTCTACGCAACTTCTTCTTAATACTTCAACCGGCTATGAAGATTTTTCCTTAGGGTTTCGTTTAGTGACTAATGGAAATATAGTAATATTTCCTGCTCTACGTATAAAGGTAACTTTGGAAAGTACTACAAGTATTTGGGCTAAAGTATTGGAATAGTAACCACACTTGGAGAATACTTTTCTACCTGGGGGTATTTTACGAGAACAACTCAAGAGGGGTTGGTTTCGGCCAAGGCTTCAAAGGGGAGGATAGCTTGGACAAAAACTACACTTAAGGGGAGAGGGTTTTAGACTTGGAAACGATTTGTGGATGAAGAATAAGTCTTGCATTTGAGGGGTATTTATAGGCCAATCAATGGCCAAGATCAAGACAAGTGGTGGGCAAGTGAGTGAGGATTTGGGCAAGTGTACCTTATCCATCTACCACACAAATATCACAAAATATCCTACCAACTCCTTGACCACAAAATCGTCCAATTTGTTGTCACTGAGGGTGACACTTGTCACCCTCTCGTTGGTCCAAAATATTTCATCTCTCGGAAAAATCCGCAAAAATTATAAATGTTGCAACCGTATTTTTCCCATCGCAAAGTCCGGAAAATGTTTCGTCGGAAAACGATTCCTTTCGCTAGTTGTGCACAAATTTCGACCCTTATGCCTACTTAAGGCTAAAAACAGACGCACGCCTCACGCATACTGAAATACGGTATAATAAAGAACCCGCCCAGATGGGCAAGCGGCCAGAAGTCGCTAGTAGGATACAGAGTCTGAGCACGAGCGGCAGGCGTCATTACCCGAGATAGTCAGCGACGCGAGTTTTGCGACGCCACTCGGCAGAAAGAAGCTTGACGCCGCAAAATTTGAGACAGAAGCGAGCCCCACACGAGACTGAGCGAATGAGTTGGGGTACAAAGAGATGGCGATTCGCCATCGCCGTGATCGTGGCGGACATGATAAAATGGATCGCAGCAGCCTGGCCCAATAGTACCATGGTTCACCCGAGATCGGATAGTTTGGCTACGGACTTTCGAGTCAGGAATTTCGCCAGAGTTCTACGGTCGAGGCCTCGAGGATGATCCGCAGGAGTTCATCCAAGCGCTACATGGATTATGAGAGTGATCAAGGCCGAGACCGAGTCGGTGGTCTTAGGTTCGCATCGGCCGCGCGGATACCGCAGCCGATCGGTTTGATTGTGGGAGCTGTCCCGGGAGAGTATGCACTTCCCGGTAGTATGGGATGAGTTCTCAGGGGCATTTCTTGCACATTTCTTGCCTCCACAGATGAGAAGGGCTCGGGCCGACAGATTTTTGACGTTAAGGCAGACCGGGTGTACGGTTCGGGAGTACAATGTGGAGTTTGACTCATTATCTCGGTACGTCCCCGCATTAGTAGCCGACTTGGAGGACAGAGTGCACCGCTATGTCACCGGGCTCGATGACTACTTGGCAGAGGCTTGTTCGGGTGTAGCTCTTCAGCTGGGCATGGACATTGCCCGCATGCAGGCTTATGCACTTGGATGTGAGGAGCGGAGAGGTCGACGGAATGACCGAGATCGTGAAGAGGCGAACAGCAGGTCCTTGGTAACTTTCGAGGCGAACCGCCACAGCAGTTAGTTATGTACCTCCGCCAAGATGCAGTGGTCCTCCGCGCCTTCGTGACGCTCGGTATTCGAGCCGGGTCGAGCTCCGTGGCTTCGGTTTACGATACATGGGTTCTAGCCGCAGGATTCATGCCCCTCAGCTGTACGATGCGTGCGCCATCCCGGGAATGTCGCTTTTTTATCGTACTTGTTTCACCGCGCCGCAAGGCATGTGACGAGAGACTGTTTATAGGAGGGGTACAGCACGACGCAGCCTACCGGGTCGATGGCGTTCATCGCCTTTAGCTATGCGCTGTTAGGCGGTGATTAAGGTTAGAGCAACGGGAAAATGAGCCGGTTGATACGGTATATTCTTACCCCTCTACAGACTAGTATGCGTTGATGTTATAATGAAGTGCTAAGTATATGTTCAGATAGCATTATGTTAACTTGTGATTAGAAATCATGGTTAGTAAAAGGGTAAGATTGGGGATAGGAAAAGTGTGAGCCTTAGAGTTTTATACGTAGAGACCTTAGACGCGAGGCCATCTGGGTAAAAGATTTATGTTTATGTTGACCTTTATCGGAGTGCATAGTATGCGTGAAATATTTTGTGTGATAAGTCCACGAGTGGTATGAAATGAAAGAGGGTAGTTGAGCTAAGAAACCACTAGGTTTTCGTGACTTAATTAGTAAGATTGTTCGGATCGGGAACAAGAGTTTGGCACGATAATGGTCGGGTTGAGGACGATTCTTGGTCAACCCGCGGCCTGTATGTGGGAGTTCGGAGGTGGTCCCGCCAGTGGTAGGGTCACGAGGGGGCTAGGCCCAAGTTTAGATATCCACTGTATGAGTTCATAGACGTGTTCGACCAGAATCGGATCGTGAAGGCCGGGAATGGCCTCAAGGAATTCGAGGCTAGTAAGATGACCAAGTTTAGGTAGTGACTCAAAAGATTTTGGAAATTGTAGTGATGACAGAAGTATGGTACGTATACTAGAAAGAGTTCAAGTGTTCGAGAAGAGTACGATCGCCACGACCGCCCGGTTCGTGGATCGCGCCTTACCCGCACCCAAGTAGTCATACATCGAGTAATCGGAATATAAAAACAAGACATGAAACAAATGTAAAATGAGACACGCTTATCTCGAGAAAAGTCGCCTTTCGCATATATATATATATAAACCAAGTCCGCGCATTACAACCCAACTGCATAATAGGACTATTGCACTTCAAGGATAACAACTATGGCGGACAGTGGCCCCGACATATCCTTAATGTACAAAACTATCTACAACAACAGGAGATCATACCCAAAAGTCCACCTCCGAGAAGATGGAGCTCCCGACACCAAGTAAAGATCCTAAGGATGCGGATCTAGCACCCGCTTTCCTTACTGCTGCATGAACGCAGCCCGGCGAGGTCAAGATAACAGTACCAAGTATGTGAAATCAGAAGTACTTAAATGAAATCATATCATTTTAAAACCAATTTTACAAATATTTTCGAAACAATCAATGTAACCTCACATAGTGACACATCACAAACAAGAGCAATAATAGGTCAGAATAGTGTCTTTTCTAGCCGCGAATGATCAAGCAAGGCCAATCACCCATAGTATCATCATGCATAATCCTCGACTCCCGCATCCGCATAGGCCACCTAGGCCCGCATGAGGTATTCTCGCACGAGTAGCTACTCGGCATCGCCCCGACTCGTAGTCCGCATGGCCACATAGACCGCATGAGGTAATCCCCGCACACTAACCTCGAACTCGTAGCTCGCATAGTCCCCGACCCGCATGAGGTATTCTAGAATCATAGTCACTGCATCGCATGAGGTGAACTCAGACGCGGCGCTTAACCCCCGGTATAATATGTCAAGAGGTGAGTGATATAATACTAACATAACTGCTTATCGTTAAACAACATAAGCACCATAATAATAACCTCTTTACACAAACGTTACAAGATACTAACACACATAGCATCATAATATGTCTACTCAACAAACCATCTTACTATACTTTCCGTAAATCAATACAAGTCTTTCATAACACATAAGTAAACTGCCTTTTATCTTTCTTAAGTTGTTATACCTAACTTCCCATAAAGCTAGTATAACTCTTAAGCTTTTTGTTTAAAAACCAAGTATTACTCTTCTTTCAAAAATGATTCATAATTCTTTTGAAATACTTCAAGATTCTTTATTATTTAGACTCAAGTCAAAAGACTTCAAGTAAAACCATGTTCGCTTAACACACGACGCCTACCGCACTATATATATATTTAAAATATCATGCTCAAGGATAGGAAGAATCACATACCTTCTCGAATCCACCGCCAAGTCGAGTATGTCGCTACGCAGAGTACCAACCTATAATAGTCAAATACGTCTATCAACGCCTAGACTACTCCGAGGATATTCTAAGGGTTCTTAATTCTACGGAAAATCAAGCGAGATTTCCTACCCATCAAACTACTCAAGTTCATCAGAACAAATTCTATGTAAGCACGCTCAATTCTTCTTCATTTATATTCTTCTGATGTGATTTCAGTTCAATTCTATTCTTTAATATCCTTCTATGTATCTTATACTTATTTCTATACTACTACAGTATGTAATCTCCAATTACAATAGAAGGATAGGATATTATTTACCTCGATAAGCCCAAAATTATACAAGATATAAGTCGATCCTGAGCAAGGTTTAGCTCCTAATATGAACGCTCCAATCCGCTCCAAGAAACCCTTAGAAGTTTCTACACAACTTCTACTTACTACTTCAACCAACTATGAAGTTTCTCCTAGGGTTTCGTTTAGTGATTAATGGATATAAGATAGTATTTCTAGGCTTTTAGTATAGAGGGGACTTTGGAATACTACAATGGTATTTGGCTAAGGTATTTTGAATAGTAACAATACTGAGAGTATTTTCTACCATGGGTGAGGGCTTGACGAGAAGCTCACAAGGGAGAAGGGAGTTTTCAAGACTTGGAAATATATTGTGGATGAAGAATTCTTTGCAACTTAGGGGGGTATTTATAGGACCACCAATGGTCAAGATTAAGGCAAGTGGAGGGCAAGTGGATGGTGGAGATTTGGGCAAGTGGAACCTTATCCATCTACTCCATAAATATCTAGCAAACATTGACCAAGTGTTTAAGGCATTTTCCATCAAAAAATCGTGCCAACAATTGCCCATTGTTGCCGTCCACTTGAGGGTGACAAGTGTCGCCCTCTCGTTGGTCCAAAATATTTCGTCTCTCGGAAAATTCCGCAAAAATAATAAATGTCGCAACCGTAATTTTCCCTTCGCAATGTTTGGAAATCTTTTCGTCGGAAAACAATTTTTTTCGGGGGTTGTGCACAATTTTCATCCCTTGCCTAACTTAAGGCTTAAACTTTTGTACGTACGCCCTCACGTACATACTCTGGAAATACGGGGTATAACATTCTCCCCTCCTTAGAAACATTCGTCCCGAATGTTCCTTCCCAAGACATATAATGATAAAGTTCCTCATAACTTAAACAGTTTGCAAATGCCACACATGGCCACAATACAACACTTAAGCAAATATGTCAATGAAAATTTACAAGTAGGAAAGTGAGTTACCTGGAGGTGTGGGGAATAGGTGAGGATACTTCTGCCTCATGTCCTCCTCAGCTTCCCACGTCATCTCCTCCCTGAGCTCGTTCCGCCACAAGACTTTGACGGAAGCCACGCCTCGTCCGCAGACGCTTAACCCGACGATCGATTATCGCTATGGAATCTCTCACACGATAACCCCGGCCACCGACATCGCCAATCGGTGCACCCTAGATGGATCCCCGATACATCTCCTCAAGATATAAACATGAAAAACCGGATGACCGCTCAAGATCGGACGTCAGAAACAACTCATAGGCAACCTCGCCTACCTGCGACAACTGACACGCCCAATGTACCTTGGGCTGAGTTTCCCTTTCTTCCCGAATCTCATCACACCCTTCATGGGTGACACCTTCAGGAAAACCCAATCATCAACCTCAAACTCCAGATGCCGACGACGATGATCTGCATACGACTTGCCGACTCGAAGCCGCCAGAATCGCTCGGATAAGCTTTACCTTATCCATCTCACAACTGTGTCCGGTCCTACTAATCGCACTCGCCCACATCAAACCAACCTATCGGCGATCTGCACTTCCTCCCATACAAGGCCTCATAAGGCGCCATCTGAATACTGGAGTGGTAGCTATTATTATACGCAAACTCAACTAGAGGCAAATGATCCTCCCAGCTACCCCTGAAGTCAATAACACAGGCTCGCAGCATATCCTCAAGAGTCTGGATAGTGCGCTCGGTTGTCCGTCTCTGCTCGAGGATGGAATGCGCACTGTGCTCACTGTTAAACCGGGCTCCTGCATGCGATATGATAGAAATACGACCCGTGCCCGACGATCTCGGATGTAAAGTCCGCATAATCTCAGTAAAAAGTCGCCCCGACGGAAGAAAGTGGGCTGATTTCGTCAGCCTGTCGACGATAACCCAGATAGAATCATGCTTCCTCTGAGTGCGAGGTAATCCTGTGATAAAGTCCATGTTGATCACCTCCCACTTCCAGGTCGGGATCTCTATCGTCTGCAACAAACCACCGGGCCTCCGTGCTCTACCTTCACCGCTGCGACAACACGCATCGAGCCACAAACTCGCAACGCCCTCTTCAAGCCATCCCACCAATACACGATAGGTCGTGGTACATCTTGGTCGACCTGGGATGGATGGAGTAACGCGCGCCGTGTGCTTCCCTAGAACTCATCGCCAAGTCCCGCAATATCCGGAACACACAACTCGCCTCGAACCTTAGCACCCCATTAGGTGCTACTCAAAAGGACCCTTCCTCACGAAGAGTCGTACGGCATCGCATCAAAATCGGATCCTCAAATCGTGCCTCTTCACCTCTCGACGATGGAAGACTCGGCAACCTCTCGAACTCGAACCCCACCGCTATCGTAATCAATCAATCGGACTCCAAGGCTCGCTAACCGATGTAAATCGCGAACCATGCCGCTTCCTCTCGTCGCACATCCGATAGACTCCCATCGACCTACGACTGGCGGCATCCGCCACAACATTGGCCTTCCTCGGGTGGTACGTCGACATCGTAATCCTCGAGTAACTCTAACCACCGTCTCGCTGTAAGTTCACTCCTCCGTCTGAAGATATACTGGAGGCTCTTGTGGTTCATATAAATATCCACACGAACCCCATACAAATAGTGCCTCCGCATCTTCAAGGCGTGAATCACCGCCGCTAACTCCAAATCATGCGGGTAGTTCTCACGCTTCTTAAGTCGCTTCTGATGCGACGCTATAACCTTGCCTGCCGCATCAACACACCTCCCAAACTGATGCCTGACGCAACACAATACACGCCATAGACGTCTCGACCCTCTGGAAGAGTAAGAACGGGCGATCGCCGCTCTCCTTCAAGAATCGAAACCCCGCCACAAGCATCACCATCAAACTTAGCCGCTCGAGTCACCTAGTCAATGGGCGTAGATAGAAGCAAACTTCTCCACGAACCGCCGATAATAACTCGCGAGGCCTAAAGCCGCGCACTCCGGAGTAGTAGGTCTAGTGTCACACCCCGACTGGCCCGATCGTGCCTTACCTGCACCCTAAAGGATACAACATCAGAGAAAACCAGCGGAAAATAAAACATGAGTCATGAAACAAGAGATATAATAATAAACATGTTATACCCCGTATTTCCGGAGTATGTATGCGAGGACGTACGTACGAGAATACGACATTGAAGTTGGAAAGGAAGAAAAAGGTGATTTTTTCCACTAAAAGTTTCGGTTTTGTAAAGGAAAAGGTTCGTTAATGGGAATTGGATTCCCAGATTTGGTATTCGGACTTCTTGGAATATTAGAGAATTATGGAATTTTATTTGAAATGGTCACGCTGGGCCCACGGAGAAAATTTCTGGCTTTGGGGCCCACTTTGTTTACGAGATTTTGGCCATTGTGGATATTTTCGAAGATGAAATATTTTGGACGAGTAGAGGCGACACGTGTCACCCCTAGTTGGCTTGACGACTCCACCTCAGACAACACCCGCTAGAGTCGTTTCGACGAAACGCTTTCCACGCCGTGAGGAAAATTCCGGCTATGTCATTTTTATTTTTGCGGATTTTTCCGAGAGACGAAACATTTTGGACCAACGGGAGGCGACACTTGGCACCCTTCAATCGTGGACTTGAAACGCCCATCGGGACGATTTGGGCTACTTTGCACGCTTTTGGTGCCTTGGCTAAAGTCATGGGTTGGTAGGATATTTGTGTGTAGTAAATCCAGCCCTACACTTGCCTAACACTTGGTTTAATCTTGCCATTGGTTGGCCTTCACTGACCTATAAATACCCCTCTCCTTTGATGAATTCTTCATCCTTTCCACAAATCTCTAAGTGTTAAAACTCGCCTCTCTTGTTGTTCTCGCCCCTCCCCTGGCCGAGAGCTCCTCCCTGTGTGGCCTTGTGGCCGAGACTTCACCCTCCAGGTGTTGTTCTCGTGATAATATACCCCCCTTTGTGGTGTAGAAATACTCAAAAGTATTGTTATAATGCCCAAATTACCTTAGCCAGATACCTTGTTGTATTCTAAGGTTATACCTATACGAAAAGCCTGTAAATACTATTACACTTCCCACAATACAAAACCGAAACCCTAGGAAAATTTCCATAGTCCGTTGGAGTATTGTGTAGAAGTTGGTTAGAACTTCTGGGTGGTTTGGAGCGGGTTGGAGCACTCTGAGTCGAGCTAAACGTTGCCAGGATCGACATCTCTACTTGGATAATTATGGGCTTATCAAGGTAATTATCTTGTCCCCCTATTGTGATTGGATATTACATGTCGTAGGAATATATAGTCAAGTATACTATATATATAATCAACATAGCTTGTGGCAATGTCTTTGGACTTAAGCCCTAAGAATCGAATCAATCGTAATTACATAGACCGGACATGCAGATCAGTGGTACTGCAGGAAAGACGCCCAATTTCCGTAGGATCTTGCATCTAGATTTATTCTACCGAGTAGTCTAGACTTTGATAGACTTGTATAACTCGTATAGGTCGAATGTTCGCAAGTACGTGCTACTTAAGAAGGCGGACCAGCACGTTATAACCGTGGAGCGATTTGCTAATAGTCGATAATCGCCGCGAGGTATGCGAACCTCTTCCTATCTCTTCTAGCATGACGTGTGTATAACTATGTAGCACGGCAGACGACGTGTGTTAATTGAACGTAGTTGTAATGCAAATGTCTTTTGACTTAAGCCCGAATAATAATAATCTTGAAGTAGTTCAGAGAATTAAGAACCGCTTTTAAAAGCAAGAGTAATACTTGGTTTTAAAAGCTAAGAGTTATACTAGCTTTATGGGAAGTTAGGTATAACGGCAAGAAAGATAAACAAATGATTTATTTATTTATTTTAAAAGTTAAGAGACTTGATCTTGTAAGATAAGAGACTTAACTTAAATGAAGTATATGAATTTTGTGTGAAACCTCATTCGTGAGTAATGAGTACTTGATTTTTAAAAGGGATAATGTTTTACCGATTTGAAATCGTAAATGTGTATCGACAAACCACTCAGCTGCTAATAAAGGAAAATGTATTGAATAATTAAGTATTATTAAAACCAAGAGAAACTTCCATCCGCATAAGCTAAGATTTAGACAAAATGATATTTCCTAGATCATGGTCATAATAAGATTGTTATAAACAAGAATATCCTACTCACATATAAGGCTTATGTTTCTCCGATCGTTTAAAAGAGAATTATATTCTTAAATGAATAAGACTATGATTCACGAAACCTTTCTAAAATAAGAAACGTGAACAATTGAAATTAGGCAAACTTGGACGCTTTGGAAAATAATGTTGTTACTTGATTTTACAAAGGTAAGAGTTTTGGTTTTCTTAAAAGGATACTACTCTATTTTATACTACGGTATCAGGTGACTTATGTGAAAGAAACAGATCTTTTAAAGATTTAATGTATGAAGTACTTGGGGATAGATACCGAACTTGTTAGTAGAAAGTACCTTGTGTGAATAACTTGATTGTATTGGTTTGTGATAGCCTTGTAATACTTTCTTGTTGATTTGATAAGTAAACATGTTAGGATGCTACGTGTTAGTATCTTGTGATGTTAGTGTAAAGGGGTTTTCCTTCGATCGCGCTTTAAAGTTGTTTGACTATCACCGTTATGTTGGTATTGTACCACTCACCTTGACTTGTGTCCGAGGTTGCTGCCCTCCACGCGGGTAGACTCAGCATGCCGGGACCATGATTCGAGAATACCCTACGCGTCCAGGTGGGATCCATGCGGAACTACTGAGTTCCGTGTTAGCGTGGCCTTTATGGTCACGCGGTCTTTGTGGCTATGCGGAACGCGAGTCCGTGATCACGCCGGAGTAGCTACCCTCGATGCGGGGTTATACCTCACGCGGCCTATGAGGTTGGCCTATGCGAGTCATGAGAGTTCAGGCTAGACGCGCATTTGATATCATGGGCGAAGTGACCAGCCTTTTATCATGCGACGGTCTAGACAGATATCATGACACGCTTTATGACCTTGTTGGTACTGGTGTTAGTAGTCGGCTATGCCTTCGCATTTACCTGCATCGTTTTATTAGGACACTGGGACTCGTGTTCATGTATTCCGTGCTTGTATATCACGGCGGTGTAAGGTATTCCACGCACGATTGATGTTGTGGCGTGAGACCCATTGTTAAAATCGAGTGATGACTGAGGCGCGAGTCCTCGACTTGACATGATCGCTTATTTATGGTGAATCAGAGTTTGGTTATCATACATGTCTCCCGCTTTGTATAGACTACTATGATTTCATTTACGATTTATTTTCGCTTCATACTTGTACCCAGTAATCGACTTCCTTCCGGGCCGCGTCATGCGCAGTAAAGGTACACGATCATTGATCCTCGCCTTAGGGTCACAAATCAACATTTGGGAAAGCTCCGCTTTCCCGAGGCTTATCAGCTGGTATAGTCCTCGTTGTTGTAGGTGCATATCCGTGGTACATGGGCCCTGCCCGCCATTGTTGTCGATCATTTCTAGGTCGTAGTACTGCAAGTGGTGGTTTGTAAAAAGGATTAAACTGCTCATGTTGAAAAAGTTGTTATTTATATATACGCTAAAGGCAAGTTTTCCTCGACATCGTTTGTACTTCATTTGTTTCTTGTATGTGTTTTATGTTCCATTGACACTGGATGTTGTATCACTAGTGCGGGTAAGGCACTACCACGCCCCGAACGGGTCGTGACAAAAGTGGTATCGTAACGCTTAATCCTCGGAAAGTGTCTGCATCGATCCAGAGTCTTGATTATCTGTCAGGCACCACGCCAATAATCAGGAGGCTATAGGATATTTAGGATTGGTTTCTATTCTTCTCACTCTGAGATCGTGCCTTAGAGCTGTGTTGTAAGTTGGACCCTCTGACGAAATTCTTTCCCTTATCGTTATTCCTCCGCGTAGGGCAACCCGGGTGTTATAACCCGTAGTTGCAGGGTATGTATGTGAGGACGTACGTACGAGAATACGGCAGAAATTTTGAAAAGAAAGAAAGATGTGAGTGTTCAATTAAAAGTTTCCTGCTATTTGTGAAGAAAAAGGTTCGTTAACGGAATTGGATTCCCGTGACGGTATTCGACTTCATAGATTATATTAGAATTTTGAGATTTTATTTTCGAAATGGTCACTGGGCCCACGAGAAATTTACGCTTTGTGGGGCCCACTTTGTTTTCGAGATTTTGGCCATTGTGGATATTTTTCGAAGACGTTTTGAGGCCAATAGAGGTGACACGTGTCACCCCGCCTAGTGGCTCGCCGAATGACATTTGTGCACAACACCTGCTAGAGTCGCTGACTAAACGCTTTTACATAACTCGTAGGGGAAAATTCGGCTATGTCGCTTTTGTATTTTTGCGGATTTTTCCGAGAGACGAAACATTCGGACCAACGGGAGGTGACATGTGTCACCCTCACAACGGAAGACGTGGGCCGAACTGGGCAAGTTGTGGTAGATATTTGTGTAGATATTTGTGAGGGTTTTAGGAGTAGGTCTAGGGTGCACTTGGCTTGATCTTGGCCTTACACTTGCCTTGCACATGGCTTGATCTTCGCCATTGGTTGGCTTTTGGTTTTGCTATAAATACCCCTTATGTTGATGAACTCTTCATCCACAAATGAAACCTTCCAAGCCTAAAATCCCTCCTCCTCTAGTGTTGAGTTCGGCCCAACTCATCCCCTCTTTGAGAGTCTCGCCGAGGCCTCCTCCTCCCCTTTGTGGTGCCTTGGCCGGTACCCCTAGCCTAGTTGTTTCGTGATAATACCCCTTGTCAGGGTATAGAAATACTCCCTAGTATTGTTATAATGCCCAAAATACCTTAGCCTTGTACCTTGTAGTATTCCAAAGATACCTCTTTACGAGAGTCCTAAATACTACCTTTTGTCCTTTTAGTCTCAAACCGAAACCCTAAGGAAATCTTCATAGTTGGTCAAGTATTTGAGTAGAAGTTGGTTAGAACATCTAAGGGATGTTTGGAGTGGTTTGGAGCGCACGGAGTGGAGATAAACCTTGCACAGGATCTACATTAAAATCTGATAATTTTGGGCTTATCGAGGTAATTATCTTGTTCTCTATTGTAATTGGAAATTACACGTTTGTTAGAATATATAGTTGAAGTATACTATATATGGAACTATACTTAGTATTCGCAATGTCTTTTGACTTAAGCCCAAGAATAAAGAATCGAATCGAATCAGATTTACATAGATCGTATTGCAAGAGACTTGTGTAGAATTGTACACGCCCGGTTAGACGCGGTAAACCCCCGGTTGGCTTGGTAGCCGCCTACGCAGAGGAGGAGATTTACGCCACATGGGGGTGGCCAATTTTCTATAGAAAGATAGAAACTTGTGTTTTGGGGTTAATAGACGTTTGTGACCTTTTTAGTGAAAGTACCAAGAGTAGCGTATTCTACTCGAGGAGTGGAAAGGGCCAGTGCGTTGTAGTACTGGAGCATTTTGCTTATTGTCGATAAATCGTCGCGAGGTATGTGAACCTCTTCCTATCTTTTCTAGCATGATTGTTAGAACTATGTAGTACTGCAGACGACATACTGCATAAGTGATTTGGTTGGTTTAAAACATATGGTGTTATAATAGCTTAAGGGGAAGTTAGTTATAACGAACTTATGTAAGTGAAAATGGTTTATCGATGTTAGAAGTTAAGAGACTTGATCTTATAAGATAAGAGACTTAACTTATTTGTTTTAATGTGGATGTTTGTGTGAAACCTCATTCGTGAGTAATGAGTACTTGGTTTTAAAGGGATAATGTTTTACCGATTTCGAATCGAACGTGTATCGCATCACCGCAAATGCTAATAAAGGAAAATGTATTAAATAATGATGTGTTGTATTAAAACCAAAGAGAAACCTCCATCCGCATGTAAGCTAAGACGAGACAAAATAATATTACATTTTCTAGATCATGGTCATTGTAATAAGATCGTTATAAACAAGAATAAACTACTCACATATGACATATGTTACTCAATTGTTCTAAAAAGGAAATCAAGTGATTAAGTTTGGGAACTATGAAACCATTTGAAAATGAGAAGCTGAGTAATTGAAACTAGGCAACCGGAACTTAGGAAAAGAATGTTGTTACTTGATTTTGAAAAGGAAGCGTGGTTGGTCATTCTAATACTACGTATCGAGTGACTTTTATAAAAGTAATGGATCTCTTTAAAAGAACTTAACGATGTAGTACTTTGGGGTTAAAAACCCGACTTTGGCATAAAATGAAAGTACTTTGAGTTGTGAAACTTCGCCTATGCTTGTTGTTGTGAAACTTGCCTATGCTTGTTGTTGCGAAACTTGCCTACGCTTGTGATGATAGCCTTTGTTGCGCAAGTGTGGGTACTTCGTGTTACCGCTCTCGACAGGTCGGTCGACTTGTTGAGAACTTACTCGACGCGTCCGCACTGATGGAGAATTCCACGTATGTTTCCATTTTGATTATCGCCTTGTTGTTGATGTCACATGGACATGTCTACACCGGCGCAGACCGGCACGCGTTACGCGGTCGGGTTGAGTACCCGATATATTGTTATTGTGGTTACATGGACATGCCTACACCGAGGTAGAATTCCGGGGCACGTGGTTACGCGGCAGGTTGATCACCCAAGATATTATTGTTGATGTCACATGGACGTGTCTACACCGCAGGTAGAATTCGGCACGCGGCCATGGGGCATTGGTATTATTGTTGCATCATGGACATGTCTACACCGGCGCACTCCGGCACGCGCCATGATGCGAACATGATTGATGTTGTGGGCGTGAGACCCATAGTTATATTTGAGTGATGACTTGAGGCGAGTCCCCGATCGATATGACCGCTTATGTTGTGAATCAGAGTTTGGTTATCATACATGTCTCCCGCTTTATATAGACTAGTATGATTTCATTACGATTTTTACAGCCACATACTTGGTACTGCCATCGACTCCTTCTGGGCCGCGCTCATGCCGCAGTAGAGGTACATCGGCCGTGATCCCCGCCTAGGATCACGCCACAGATTGGGAAGCTCCGCTTTCTTCTGAGGCTTATCTTGTACGTGTTCTCGAGTTGTAGGTTCTGTACATATCTGTGGTATGGCGGGCCCCGTCCCGCCATAGTCGTTGTAAATCTTGCAGGTCCGTAGTCCGCTGCAAGGTGGTTGTAAAAGGATTAAACTGCTCGTTTTATGTATATACCAAGGCAACCGCTGGTTGGCCTGCTTATGTTCATATATCTTGTTTCTGTAAAGTTTTATTTTCCCGCTGGTTTTCTCTCGATGTCGTATCACTAGGGTGCCCGGTAAGGCACCAAGAATCGCCCGAACGTCGTTACAAAAGTGGTATCGAGCGCGTAATCTCTGAAAGTGTCTATGCATCGTCTAGTAGAGTCTTGATTATCGGCGTGTCGGCACCACATCTATAATCGTGAGGTCGCAGGACATTTAGGATTGGTTTCATTCTCCTCATTCCGAGATCGCGCCTCAGAGCCGTGTTGTAAGTTGACCCTCTCGACGTGTCTCTGCTTTTACCGCTATGCCTCCGCGCAAGGCAACCAGAGCCCGGGCAAGACACCGAGGGAACCGCTAGTGAGATACGAGTACGAGGGCGCAGCCCGACAAAGACTGAGGTCAGGCTTCGACGGCGGTTTTGGACGCCGCCACTTCAAAGAGAGGTTAGAGCCGCAGCAATGGTCAGCCGAGACCGCAGACTGAGCCTCCAGCCCCACACTGGGGCGCAGGAGACGGGTTACGCGAGATGGCTCAGCTTGTCGCCGTGGTCGTGGGCCGATATGGTGATAGGCCGGACGCAGCAGCAGCCTGGCCAGAGCACCAGTGGTTCAACCCCGAGCAGATAGTTTGAGGCTACTGGACTTTCTCAGTTGTAGCCCGCCAGATTTTTATGGGTCGAGGCTCGAGGATGATCCGCAGGAGTTCATCCGCGCCATGCCGATCATGCGGGTGATCAAGGCTTCAGAGACCGAGTCCGCGACCTTTGTTCGCATCGGCCGTGATACCGCAATGATTGGTTTGATCTTGGGAGCTTTCCGGGAGAGCATGTACCTCCAGCATGGGATGAGTTTTCGGGGCTTTCTCACGCACTTCTTGCCTCCGAAGTTGAGGAGGGCAGGGGCCTACAGATTTTTGATGCTTAGACAGAGCGGCGACGGTTCGAGTACAATGGAGTTCACTCATCGTCTTGCACGTCCCTGCCAGTAGCTAGTATGGAGGATCGAGTGCACCGATATGTTACAGTGGCTCGGCGATTACATGTCGAGGCATGTTCAGAGTAGCTCTTCACCGCATGGACATTGCCCGCACGCAGCTCATGCACCGACGCGAGGCACCGAGAGGTCGACGGAACGACCAAGATCGCCAGAAGAGGCCGAACAACAGGGTCCTTGGTGACTTTCGAGGCGGACCGCCTCGCCGATACTAGTTTTGTACCTCCGCAGCAGAGTGGTCCTCCACAACCTTCAGAGTATTCGGGAGCGTGTCGTGGCTCCAAGGGTCTGTGTTTCGTGGAAGGGCGGTTGCTGACGCGTCACCCCTACCTCGGTGTGGTCGATGGTAGACCGCATTTCGGGAGTGTCGCGGTGCCAGGGGAGCTTGTTATTTTTGGCGACAACAGGCCATTTTGCGAGGAACTGTCCGACCAAGGGTAGCACGGATGTTACGACTCAAATTACCGATCGCGCTGGTCGTTCATCGCCTTCTACATGCACACTGCAGTATGTGCCTATGATTAGAGTGAGCAGAGCTTCGTATATCCTTAACCTCTAGAGTTTTGCATGCTTGTTATGATGGTCTCATTATTATGTGCTATGTACGAATAGCGTCAGGTTAATTGTGAGTTAGAAAACACGCTTAGTCGAGGATACGTATGGGGGCATGGTAAGTGTAACCTTAGACTATGTCACGACCGAGACCTTGTGGGTAAGGTCGCCTCGAGTTAAAGATGTATTTTTGACCCTTATCAGAGTAGTAGTATACGTGGGATTTATTTGTAGTGATAAGTCCGTGGGTAGTGTGGAGACGGAAGTGGTAGCTTTCATGATGTGAATTAGTAAGATCGTTCCGGATCGGGAACAAGAGTTCGCGCGTTGGGGTCGGGCCGAGGACCATTTGCGGTCAACCCAGAACCCGCTTTGGGGCCGTCTGGGTGGTCCCGCCAGGTGGTAGGGTCACGAGGATGCTAGGCCCAAGTTTGTATGATCATCGATGAGTTCGTGGACGCTGCTCGACCGCAGCCGTTCGCAAAGGCCGGAATGGCCTGGGAAGTTCGAGGTTAGTAAGATTTACCAAGTTCGAGGTAGTGACTCCGCAGATTTTCGAACTGGTAATGATCAAGTATGGTACGCATCGAGAGTTCAAGTGTTCTAGAAGGGCACGACGAGTAAGGAATAAGATAACGCCAGAGTTATTTCGCGCTGTCGCGGCGCTGACAACTCGTTGTGAGGAACTTCATCGATATCCGTCTTGTTAAGGAACATTCGGGACTAATGTTTCTAAGGAGGGAGAATGTTATACCCCGAGTTGTGGTATGTATGTGAGGACGCATTTGAGAATACGTAAATTTTGAAAAGAAAGAAAGATTTAGTTTTCACTTTAAAAGTTCCGTTATTTTGAAGAAAAGGTTCGTTAACGGGAATTGATTCCCAGACGGTATTTGACTTCATAGATTATATTAGAATTTTGAGATTTTATTTTCTGAAATGGTCACGCTGGGCCCACGGAGAAATTTACGGCTGTGGGGCCCACTTTGTTTTGTAGATTTTGGCCATTGTGGATATTTTTCTAAGACGCTGAGGGCCAATAGGAGGGTGACACGGTCACCCCGCCAGGTGGCGGGCTAACGACATTTGTGCACAACACCTTGCTAGAGTGCGACTAAACGCTTTACATAACTTGCGCAGGGAAAATTCCGCTATGTCGCTTTGTATTTTTATGGATTTTTCCGAGAGACGAAACATTCGGACCAACGGGAGGGTGACATGTGTCACCTCACAATGGAAGATGCCGCGCACTTGGCCGAATTGGGGCAAGTCATGGTAGATATTTGGTGAGATATTTGCGAGGGTTTTAAGGAGTAGGTCTAGGTGCACTTGGCTTGATCTTGGCCTTACACTTGCCTTGCACATGGCTTGATCTTGCCATTGGTTGGCTTTTGGTTTTGCTATAAATACCCTCATGTTGATGAACTCTTCATCCACAAACGAAACCTTCCAAGCCTAAAATCCCTCCTCCTCTAGTGTCGAAGTTCATTCAACTCATCCCCTCTTTGAGTCTTGCCGGTGGCCTCCTCCCTCCCTTCAGGTGCTCTGGCCGCTGGGTACCCCTAGCCTAGTTGTTTTCAGATAATACCCCTTTGTGGTATAGAAATACTCCCTAGTATTGTTATAATGCCCAAAATACCTTAGCCTTGTACCTTGTAGTATTCCAAAGATACCTCTTTACGAGAGTCCTGGAATACTACCTTTGTCCTTTTTAGTCTCAAACCAAAACCCAAGGAAATCTTCATAGTTGGTCAAGTATTTGAGCAGGTTGGTTAGAACTTCTAAGCGGTTGTTTGGAGTGGTTTGGAGCGACTGAATGAGCCAAACCTTGCTCAGGATCGACATTATAACTTGATAATTTTGGGCTTATCGAGGTAATTATCTTGTCCTCTATTGTAATTGGAAATTACATGCTTGTTAGAATATATAGTTGAAGTATACATATACGGAACTATACTTAGTATTCGGCAATGTCTTTTGACTTAAGCCTCAAGAATAAAGAATCGAATCGAATCAGATTTACATAGGATCAGATTGCAAGAGACTTGTGTAGAATTGTACACGCCCATAGACGGTAAACCCCCCTGTTGGCAGTAGCCGCCTCGATAGAGAGGAGATTTACGCTGCCATGTGTGTGAGGTGCCGAATTTTCTATAGAAAGATAGAAATTTGTGTTTTGGGGTTAATAGACGTTAGACCTTTATAGGAAAGTACTAAGAGTAGCGATTCTACTCATGAGTCGGAAAGGGCTAGTGCGTTGTAGTACTTGGAGCATTTTGCTTATTGTCGATAAATCGTCGCAGGTATGCGAACCTCTTCCTATCTTTTCTAGCATGATTGTTGTGAACTATAGTACCAGACGTATACGTGCTAAGTGATTTGGTTGGTTTAAAACATGTGGTGTTATAATAGCTTTACGGGAAGTTAGTTATAACGAATTTATGTAAGTGAAAATGGTTTATCGATGTTAGGTTAAGAGACTTGATCTTATAAGATAAGAGACTTAACTTATTTGTTTTAATGTGGATGTTTGTGAAACCTCATTCGTGAGTAATGAGTACTTGGTTTTAAAGGGATAATGTTTTATCGATTTCTGAATCGTGAACGTGTATCGATGCACTACCGCAAAGTTAATAAAGGAAAATGATTAAATAATGATGTATTGTATTAAAACCAAGAGAAACCTCCATCTGCATAAGCTAAGACGAGACAAATGATATTACATTTTCTAGATCACGGTCACTGTAATAAGATCGTTATAAACAAGAATAAACTACTCACATATATGACATATGTTACCCAATTGTTCTAAAAAGCGAATCAAGTGATTAAGTTGTGGAACTATGAAACCATTTGAAACGCAGTTTCGAGTAATCAAACTAGGCAACCGGAACTTAGGAAAAGAACGTCATACTTGATTTTGAAAAAGGCGTGGGTTGGTCATTCTAATACTACGTATCGAGTGACTTTTATAAAAGTAATGGATCTCTTTTAAAAGAACTTAACGATGTAGTACTTTGGGGTTAAAACCCGACTTTGGCATAAAATGAAAGTACTTTGAACAGGTGAAACTTGCCTATGCTTGTTGTTGTGAAACTTGCCTATGCTTGTTGTCGTGAAACTCATGCTTGCGATTTATAGCCTTATTCGCAAGTGTGGTATTTCGGTTACCGCTGCCCCTCGATAGAGGCGGCCGACTTGTCGAGAACTTACTCGACGCGGCCGGCAATGGAGAATTCCACGTATGTTTCCATTTTGATTATCGCTTTGTTGTTGATGTCACACGGACATGTCTACACCGGCGCAGACTCCGGCATGCGCTACGGGTCGGTCGATTCGATATATTGTTATTGTGGTTACATGGACATGTCTACACCGAGGTAGAATTCTCGGTACGTGGCTACGCGCGCAGGTTGATCACCCAAGATATTATTGTTGATGTCATACGGACGGTTCTACACCGAGGTAGAATTCCGGCACGTGGGCCGGGCATTGGTATTATTGTTGCATCATGGACATGTCTACACCGATGCACTCCGGTACGCGCCATGACGACGCGAACATGATTGATGCCATGGCGCGAGACCCATAGTTATATTTGAGTGATGACTGCGGCGCGAGTCCTCGATCGATATGATCGCTTATGTCGCGGAATCAGAGTTTGCTATCATACATGTCTCCCGCTTTATATAGACTAGTATGATTTCATTACAAAGATTTTTACGCCACATACTTGGTACTGCCAGATCGACCTCCCGGCCGCGCTCACGCCGCAGTAGAGGTACACGGCCGTGATCCTCGCCTAGGATCCACAAGCCATTGGCGTATTGGGAAGCTCCGCTTTTCTGAGGCTTATCTTTTGGTATGGTTCTCGAGTTGCAGAGGTTGCTTGTACATCTCGAGTATATGCGGGAGACCCCGTCTCCGGCCAGTCGCCGTGAAATCTTGGGGAGGTCTCGTAGTCCCGCTATGGCAGTATTGCATGCGATTAAACCGCTCTCAGTTTTATGTATATAATCGAAGCGCAACCGCTTTGGTTGGCCTGCTTTATGTTCATATCTTGCTTTCTTGGCATGTAAAGTTTTATTTTTCCGCTGGTTTT